>JBBPBQ010020321.1:1091325-1120472 GCA_037974755.1 Cicer yamashitae | reverse complement strand
GAGTTGAGATGCAATAAATAATGATATGTTGATTAAAATAATAATTAATGTTGTATTAATAAAACTTAATTATAATTTTGTTCATTTATTATTTATCTAATGTTTGTTTTGGTTATTTTTTTAATTAATTTTTTGTCTTTTATCTTTTATAAATAATGTATTTTAGCACTTGTCAGTTGTCACAATTACAACAAAAACTATAATAACATTCGATAATTGAAATATCTTCTAACAATTGACAATATATATCAATTATAATATTCTTTTAAAACAACATTCATTTAATCTAATAATAAATTTAAACTTGAAAAAATTGTTTTTGCATTCTTTAAAATATAAATAAACTCTTTAAAATAAATGACATTTATTAGAATTTATTATATTTTTATCTCATATTTATTAAAATCATACACTTATCTTTACAATTAATATAAAATTAAATCTCAACAATTTATGAAAATAATCATATTCATGTTTAAAAAATTATAATAAAAATGATTAATATTAATCATTAATAAAAGATACACGACGAAAATCACTTAAAGAAAAGTAAAAGAATGAATATTTGATAAAGGATATAACTGAAGTTATGTTTAAACTTATTAATAACGAAAAATAATAAATAAATAAAAAACAAATGAAATACTTATTAAGATAAATTAAATAAATAAAAATAGATTAAATATTTTTTTTAATATATATCAACTTTTATTAATTTATTCTTATTTATAAATAAGAGAAGATGGAATTGGAACGCGTAAATGTAAATAATTGTCCCAAATTATGGCAAGGCGAGAACAGCGTGCTCAAGTTGAACGACACGGTACTATTCCTGTTGTAATGGGTATGTGGCTGGCACATGAACGTTATTCCACGTCAGCTACGTCCCAATAACAGAGGGATAAGTGTCCCTATGATTGGAAGTTGAACACACGCGCTTCTCACGAGAGTATGCTTTTATGTAGTAATATACTAGTATAAATTTGGTTGTTTACTTCTTCCAACCTAACCTCCCTGAATATGGAAAAACCATGGTTTTTATAGCAACACAAAACAACACAACAAAGTACTATAAAACAAAACATAAACAATTCTTAAGAAACAACTGCGTTCCCCACAACCCAGTACCTGAAAATCCATTGGCTTTCTCTCTCTCTCTCTCTCTCTTACCACACAACAAATATATACCCTTCTTTCCCATATTTCTATGAACACAATATTTTCTCTCCTATATATTTGCTTCCATCAAAATCTCATTTTTCTTCTCTAAATCTCTAATTTTCTCAATTGGGTCTTTAAAAATTCATAAAACAAAATGCGTATGAGTTGTAACGGTTGTCGTGTACTAAGAAAAGGTTGTAGTGAAAATTGTAGCATAAGACCTTGTTTGCAATGGATCAAAAGCCCTGAATCACAAGCTAATGCTACCGTGTTTCTCGCCAAATTCTACGGCCGTGCCGGTCTCATGAACCTTGTCAACGCTGGTCCCGAACATCTTCGTCCAGGTTCGTACTTAATTACAATCTTTCCACTTTTATGAGATTTGATTTTCATTCTTATTTACACATACTATTACAAAAATTTGTAAAGAAGACAAAAGTTATTTAAAAAAATAAAATAAAATAAATTATTAAATTTGACATCTCTATACTAAATTAAACATATAATTATTTTCCCAAATTTTTGTAGTGATTTTAATTTTTTTTAATAGTATATTACTGAGTTGAAACTTCATAGATAAATTAAATGAAAACAAAATTATTGATTTTTATTTTTGATTTTTTTTAATTTGCAGCGATTTTTCGTTCATTGTTGTACGAAGCATGTGGTCGAATAGTGAACCCGATTTACGGTTCAGTTGGTTTATTATGGTCTGGGAGCTGGCAACTTTGTCAAGCCGCCGTGGAAGCCGTTTTGAAAGGCGCGCCGATTACGCCAATAACTTCAGAAGCAGCTGCTAACGGGCGGGGCCCACCTCTCAAGGCGTATGACATACGCCACGTGTCGAAAGAAGAGAACTCCGCCGCGTCGAACGAAACTCAGCAGCGAGTCAAGACTCGGTCTCGTGTGAAGCGATCGAACTTAGCCAAGCCGAAGTTAACAACCGATAATGAGGAAAAAAGTAGCAATATCAAAGGAATTGAATCCGGTTCTATTGAACCGGTTGAAGAAGTGATGAACCGGTCCGCGAGTCATGAATCATCGCTTAGCCACCAGTCTGAGGCGGTGAATGCGGCGGCGGTGGATGGAGAGAGTAAAGAGAGTGATGAAAGTATGGCTTCGGTTGAAACGGCGGAGATTTCGATGAACTTATTTAGAGATGAACCGGAGTCGAACAGAGATTTGAAACGGGTGGACCGGACCGGTGAAAGTGGAGAGGAAAATGTTGGTTTAGAATTGACTCTTGGGTTTGAACCGGTTTCACGTGTTCTTCACGTGGTTCCTGTGAAAAAAAGAAAAGTTGAATTGAAAGATTGTGGTGGCGGCTCGTGGAAGATTGAGCTGGGGCTTCCATAAACGGCTTAAGGGGCTTTGTGTTCCGGTTCAGTTTTGACTTAATCGGCTTTCTATCATCTGTATAAGTGAAGAGATCATCGGAACCGTTTCTTGTTTAGTTTTGTTTATTTATTTATTTACTTTTTTTTAATTACCTTTTAACTTTTTTTGGGGGCATTTTGGGTTAATTAACTTTTTTCTATTTTAAGAAAATGTGAATGTGGTGATGTCTAAACTACAAACATGGAAACTATGTAGATGAGAAGGTACATTAGGAAATTGAAAGCTTTAAGTTGTTACAATGGTCCATGGATGTATCATGCATGGTATTTTTTTTATATTTTATCTTTACTCATTATATAGAAAAAGAAAAGACTAACAAAGTGAGGTGATATAATAATTTACCTTTTTTTTTAAAAAAAATTGGGAGCATTTAATATTTTTAAGAGTAAAGTGATTTTATAAAATTAAATAGTAATAATTTTTCTTGAGTATATATAAAAAAGAGAAATATAATTATGAATTTTTGTATTCCTTAACCACTTCCTTAACAACTGGGTATTATTTAATTGTTATGAAATTATTTATACTTCTTAGTACATGCTTATGACTAAGACTTTTGCCTTTTTGGAATGAACTTCCATGCTTTGTTCCTTCCGAATGAAACAACCGTGATTGAAGAATAGTGATGGAGAAACACTACCTTTCCAACTAAAGATAGTTATTTTTGGAAAATTGTGGATATCTTTTTTACCATTAATTAAAATTAACTGTTGAAAAATTGTGGATGTATTTCTTATGACAAATAATAAAATAATAGTTGAAGATTAGATGGTTGAATTGCATTTATTTTATAAGACAAATGTAACTTATATTTATAGGAAAAACAAGTGTGTGCTTGAGAGACTTGTTATATTTATAGGAAAAACAAGTGTGTGCTTGAGAGACTTGTTAACATTGTTTTTTACATAAGATGTTTTACTTGGTGAGATTTTTCCTAGAGATGATAAAACGGGTTGATCTCAATAGAGAACTCCATTTGTCTACCATTTTAAGAAAATTGGGTTGAAGATTTGAACTCACCTTAAGGTGCCACCGAAAAAATGGGGTGAAGATGGGGTTGGCGGGATAGGATGCTATTTTTTTAATGATTTATCAAATCCAATTAAAAATCTGCTATGATGAATTTTATGTACAAAGATAAAAAAACTTAATCATATAACAATACGTTAATACATTATGAAGGGTCTTAACATATATTCTCATGTTCAGAATGTAAATTAAACTCTATAATGAATTATAATACATTTCTTAAATTTTATAATTTATTTATTTATTAGTATATAATATATTTTCATGTTCAGAATATAAATTAAACTCTATAATGAATTATAATACATTTCTTAAATTTTATAATTTATTTATTTATTAGTATATAATAATAGTAAGTAGATTTTAATAAATTTTTTGGGATTGATTAATATTATGAATTTATTTTGAGACTTTTTTTATGCTAGTTGTGACTTTGTTTTTGTATTTAGCTATATTGTTTGATTATGGTTACATTTATTATTTTTATAAAATATTAAAGTAAAAAATATTTTTAAGTGGGCCGACCTACAAGCCTGTCAGGGGCGAGGCGATGTAGTTCTTTCAACTCGACTACTTAAGTTCGTCCACTCCGGCCCATTTTTTAGCGGACCAATGACAAAGCAGATCAACCCACTTTATCATCTCTATTTGCCGCCACATTATATTTAGAATGACTTTTACTCAATTAGTATAGTCTTTCCTTTCCCTTTTAGTTAAGCATGATGTTTATGCTATTATATTGCACTTTTTTTTTCTTCACCTCGGTTCTAAGTAACATTTTTAATGAGGCAATATTGTATATACTTGTTTTCTTAGGTTTTAATGGTATCCCCAATCTTTTTTATATTTTATTCTTTGATAAGTTCCAACCTTTTTATTTTTTTATTTTTATTCAATAAATTTATTAGGTGTTGCAAATAATATGTGATATTTTTGTGTTTTAATATAGTTGAGATATCAATTTTACTGATACATTTGCACTCTAATTTTTTGTTTTAAAAAAAATTACGTGTTTTCTATTAAATTCTAAAAACAATTATTGAAGTATCCTGATTGATTTTAATTGGTTGTTGATAACTTTCCTCACAATTTTCCAACAACTTAAAATTTAGGCTTAAATATATGATTGATCCTTATAATTATACACTTTTTTGATTTTAGTTTATGTAAGTTTTTTTGTTTTTATTATAGTCCCTCAATTATTAGCGATATAAGAAGTTGCATAAATCTATTTCAATAAAAATCAATTTTATATGGGTTAAAATAAAAGAACACCAAAAAATAAAATAAAATAATATTTACAAAGATAAAAATCAAACATTACAAAGGCTAAAATAAAATAAAAACACATATTTGCATAAACTATTAATATATTTCAGCCTAAAATTTACCATTTTTCCTAGTAATTAATACTAGTACCAAATCATTTATTTATCCATGGAAATTTGATTCAATTATGTTTGGATGAATTGACTATAAGAATGAAAATATCATACAAGTTCTTCAATGTGGAAGCAACCAAACCAATAGACAATGCAAACAAAATATAGCGAAAATTAATACTTCAAAAGTAACATGCATTTTGTTTATATTTAAGACAAGAAGTTAAAGGAAATAACTACAACTTACCTTTGGACCGTTGAGGAGCAAGCCAATTGTTTTAGGAGTAGGAATATGCTGAGTCTTTAGTTGGACCTCTGACAAAACTATGTTTAAAAAGATATGGCCTTTCAGTTGTTCTTCATGGGTGATGAATTTTAATACTTCCTCAATCTTAATGATGAAAAATATACTAGGTTGTTCATCAAGGGACAATACCTTAGTCTATAATATGTCTAGACAATGTCATGTTTATTCATTAAATTTTAAAATGTATATTTAGTCTATGATGAAAACAATGTTAATAGATATAAACCTTCACATGACGTGAGATCTAAGCCACTCAATCCCTCCTCTCCAAATTTCTTTTGTATCATTGTTTAAGAAAGTCTAAACTTTCAAAAAAAAAAAAAATGTGTTTAATTTGTGAAACTGTATTATTCTATTTTTATTTTATAAAATATATGTGTTCATTTTGAATTGATAATAGAAAGATCAAAGACGTTTGAAGAGGAATATTATTGTGATAATAAAAAGATGAAATACTAGTTAGTGATAATGCATTTAAGGAAATAATTATTTTGATATATTCATTATTTTTAAAAATAAAGACCGTGGTTCATTTCAAAAGTCTTTTTTTTCTTATTATTAATAAATAAAAGTTACACAAATTTTCAAAAAACAAAGTATTTTCACAAAATAAATGAGTCATAATTTCAAAGTGAGAGAGAAGAGATATGTAGAGGAGATAAGAATCTGGATGGTTTCTAGAAATTACTCAAAGGGTTACTTTGGTATAAAAATTAAAAGATGATTTTAGGGGTGTTATAATCAAAATGTGGCAGTGGAATATCATTGCCCAATAAAATGAATTTTTGATTGCAGTTTTGGTCTCTGTTTTTATTTCATAAAATTGGTCTTCCATTTTAATGGTTCTTACTTTAAATTTTCTATGATGATGTGTTTTATTTTAAATGATGTGGTATATAATTTGATGATGTAGTAGAATCAACCAAACGAATTAGTTATTTACATGTCATTAATTAAATTAGACCCATGAGTAATTTTGAAGTTGAAATTGAGGTTTTTAGAAAATTTTCTTGCAATATCATAAATGTTAATCATTCCACATTATCATATTGTATGTCACATCATTTAAAATATTTTACATCAACATTTTTTACTTCAAAAACATGAGAGAGGGGAAAAAACTGAAATTTTTAAAAATAGAGGAGCTAATTACGTGAGGACATCAAAATAGAAAACCAAAACTACAATTAAGTCTAAAATGCATTAATTGGGTTGTTATTTGTTCATTATTGAGTCTTCCTTTGAAGATATTTTTTGAAAACAAAAACTTCATTTAGAGAATTTACCACTTTGCCCTTTTTTTACTGTGAATAAAAACCTCAAAAAAATTTACCACTCAATTATTCACCCCCTCTTTCTAAACTTACAGAATTTACCCTACCATTCGGAATTTTACAAATCTTCGAAATATAAAAAAGTGAGTTATTTTTGAAATTTTTGAAACTTTTGATGAAGCTGAAAGTTTCGAAACCTATTTTTTCAGATTTGATAAAAAATTTCGAAGCTTTTGATCAACTTGAAAGTTTCGAAACGTAATTTTCCAGATTTGATCAAAACTTTCAAACCTTTTGATCAACTTGAAATTTTCGAAACACATTTTTCCAGATTTGATCAAAACTTTCGAACTTTTTGATCAACTTGAAATCTTCGAAACACATTTTTCCATATTTTCGAAGGTTTCCATAAATTCGAAACTTCCGAAGCATGAAATTCCAAATATCATCAAAAAGTTCGAAACTTTGAAATATTCGAAACAATAACATCTTCGAAAGTTTCAAAAGGTTCGAAACTTTTGAAAGTTTCAATTCAGATGAGATTTTCGAAATCTAGTTTAATATTTGAAAAATAATTAATTTTTTTAATTGAAATATTGTATTTATAATATTATTATTAATTAAATTTAGTATACTTTTTGAAATTAGGTATGAGTAGAGTTGAGGTTCCTACTACAATAACGACTATAGATTCTACAGAAAAATTAGCCACCGATCAGATATTATTACTGATAATTAATTTTAAAAGTTTTAGTTTTTAATGTATAGACATATATTGGTGTTTTATTTGAAACATATTTTGTAGATATTTCCCTCTCGAGAAGCTGTATTTGAATGGGCAAAAAATATTGGAAGGCAAAATGGAATTTTAATTGTTACCATTCGATCTGATAAATCAACCGGAAAGAGAGGAAGAAAAGACAAATTAATTTTGGGATGCGAAAGAGTAACTTGTTCTCACAAGGACAAATCACAATCAAAATCAACAGTAACTTGTTCTCACAAGGAAAAATGTCCATTTAAACGCAGATGTATACCGTTGAGTATCGGTGAAGGATGGAAAATTAGTGTTCGTTGTGAAACACACAATCACAATTTAGCGGATACTTTAAACGGTCATTCATATTTGGGGCGTTTAAATGAAGAAGAGAGAAAATTTGTCAATGACATGACAAAGTTTAAGCTTGCACCAAGATTCATTTTGAATGCTTTGAAAGAGAGAAATAAAGAGAATCTCACAATTCCCACTCAAATATATAAAGCAATGAGTACTTATCGATCATCTTTGAGAGGTTTGTACACATAAATGTAGCATCTCTAGAAGTTAATACAAAATGAAAATTATGTGCATTGGACAAGAAGACGGGAGAATTCAGATGTTTTGAGAGACAAATTTTGGACGCATCCTGATTGTATAAAGTTGTTGAACATGTTTCATTTTGTTTTGATATGGTATAGCACATACAAAACAAATAGATATCGGTTACCATTACTTGAAATTGTCGGTGTAACATCTACTAGTTTGACATTTTCGGTTGTGTTTGCTTACTTGCAATAAGAGCGACAAGGTAAGAAAGTTGTTCGTCTCTGAGAGTTTAATTTATGAAGTTATTGTGACGGATAGAGATCTTGCCATGATGAATGCTATTAGTGTTGTATTTTCTACTTCAATTCATTTGCTATGTCGTTTTCATATTGAAAAAAATGTTGGGGCAAGATGCAAACAATATGTGAAAAAGGATATTCAAGATGAAGTAATGGATTTATGGAAAAAAAAATTGTATTTTCGACTAGTGTGAAGGAGTATGATCATCACTTGCAACACTTTGAGCTAGTGTGTGCCGATATTATCCTTTTTGTTGATTATGTTAAAGATTCATGGTTGAAACCTTACAAAGAAAGATTTGTCATGGCTTGGACCAATAGAGTGATGCATTTGGGAAACACAACATCCAACAGGTATTTTTAAATTATGATTTGTTTTGTTTTAGAAAATATGATTTAGTAATTTATGTGATTTGTTTTAATTTGTGTTATTTAATTTATTTGTAGAGCTGAATCTGCTCGTTGGAGATTGAAAAACATGCTACAAACTAGTAATGGAGACTTGTGTAAAAGTTGAGATGCTGTGAATATGATGTTGAAGAACCAAATATGATGTTGAAAACCATCATCGATGTTGAACATGGGTATAATTCGCCATTTTTTCAAAGTTTACATCACTGTATATCAAGGAAATGTTTTAAAAAAATTGACAAACAATTAAAGAGGGTGAACATTGTAGGTACTGACAAAACAAAATGTGTTGCTTAATCAGAACAACTCATGGATTACCCTTGACAAATTTGCAGATATCTGGTAATGTTATCCCTTTAGATAGCATTCATGTTTTTTTGGAGAAAATTAAGCATTGAGCATGAATTGGAGGATGAAGAGTCTTTGTCAGAATATGACTTTTCAGAAGAAGTGGAAGCAATGAAAGCATACATGAAGAAACAAGATATTTTTGGTCAAAGGATATTTAGGGCAAAAGTGCGTGAACTTGTATTTCCACATACAACAACAATACTTGCACCACCTGATAAAGTGAAAACCAAGGGAAGTAGTAAAAAGAGAAAAAAAAATTGATACTCCTCATGATCCTTCATATTGAGAGTATGTTGATGCCTCTCATGGATCTCCAAAGCAACCATCTCAAGAATCTGCAAAGCAACCATCTCAACGTTCTGCAAATCAATCAGCGCAACGTTCTGCAAGGCAATCATTTCAAAAATCTGCAAAGCAACCATCTAAGATACATTTTCCTACTTTTATACATCAGTATATTGAGGACATAATAGATGTTGTGCCTGATGGAAATTATGGGTTTCGTGCAGTTGCAACATTGTTAGGTTGGACCGAAGAATCTTGGCCTTTAGTTCGAACATAATTGGATAAAGAGATCAATCTACATCAAGACCTTTATTCCAATGTTTCCGATGACAGCGTTGAATCAGTGTGGAACTCATTGAAAATTTATAGATTGGGTGATCAAGGAAACAATAAGTGGATGACTATACTAGAGTTGGGTTACGTGATAGCAACACGATATAATGTCATATTGGTGTCGTTGTCTCGTAATCTGAATATGACATTCTTTCCTCTAAACAAAGCACCGTCAAAGGATTCTTCTCTTAATTCTTTACTAGCAATTGGATTCGTCAATGAAAGTCATTGGATACAGGTAAACTTTATGATTGGTAGTATTGTTTAATAATAAATTAATGTTTAATATTTTCTTGTTCAGATAAATTAATGTTTAATAACACAATCACTAATCGTCGCCCGGGAACATGCGAACTAACTCACTTAATATGTCATGAACTTCACCATATAGAGATACCAACTGTATGGCCCTATGTAAAAGCTCAGCTGCTCTACGGTCTCGTGTCAATGATGGACCAACATGTACAGAAGATGATGGACCATGTGGATCATGTGTAGTAGTAGGTGGACTCGAAGGTGGAGCAGCAGTAGGTGGAGGGAGGATCATAGGATGTAAAACGTTTACGTACCATGCATAATAGTCTGCAGTGACCTTTCCAGGAAACGTCGCTAGAGGATATAGCCTCCGAAAGGCCGCTATAGATGCTCTCATATCACTCTGCCACTCCTAATCTATACTATTCGGTACCCGAGGAACGTTACGTGGAATGCACTGAATACGACCAAACTGTCGAAGACATCGCTCTGACATATATGGGACTGAAACTCCACCGCAACGAAGGTATCATGAGAAAATCGAAGTCGCTACAAAAGGATAATTAACTCGATCATCATCATATGGTGTAAACACTACATCCTTGAGCAACAAAGCATCAAGTCTCTACCGGTATGTTATCAGTCCACCTTCAACAACATGTTTTGCAGTCCACCTACATGCTCTTGGAAGATGTGCAGGAACCGTTCCACTATCGCCCCATTTACAGAACCTAGGAAAGTGCTCAAAAATCGAGCACTGCACCAAAAATAAAAGACAATTTAGTAAATTAAAAATACAACTTAATAAATAAATAAATAACACAATTTAATATAAGTTATATACCTGTAATAGGGTTATGTAACCTCCCAACTGTCTAGTGTTGTGGATAGCTCTATCTCCTAGATTGTCATACAGGACAACCAATGCAGCGGTACCCCACGAATAGTCGCGACTTCGATCTAAATCAACAAACAAACTAACGTATTTCGCCTCCACACGAGTATGTATTTTATCGGCGAAAAAAGTGTTGCCAACTAAATGCAACAGGTACGTTCTAGCTGCACACTCAAACATGTTAGTTTGAATGAGACATCTATATAAATCACGCAACCATTGCAGTCTATATTGCGCACATTTATTATAATTAATCTCAGCACATGCTTCCTCCCATGTTGCACCTAACAACTCATGTGCAGCTCTTGCAGCATTATTAGTGTTCATATTCACTGGTGCATCAAAAAATCTACCTCGGGGTTGAATGTGAAGAAGAGTGGCGACGTCGTCCAACGTGATGGTCATCTCTCCAAATGGCAAATGAAATGAGCTGGTCTCTATATGCCACCTTTCTACAAAGGCAGATATCAGACCAACATCAGCCATAGTCAAGTAAGCTAAAGACAAATGTAGAATCCCAGATTCTCGAATCCAATGCTGTACAGCATCTGGTACAAAAACTTCAGCAAACTTTTCCAGCTTCGAACCATGTGTAATCACCTTTAACGAGGCACGATCCTATGAGTAATTAAAGAACATGACAATAAATACTTATTCTTATTTAAATAAACAATTAATTCAATATAATGAAAAAATGTAATAAATATAATAAGTACTTATTCTTAATTAAAAAAATTAACTAATTAAAATATACCTCTCCTTCCCATATCCTACGAGCCACGTGGTGTTCATACTGTGTCAACACAAATGTCACCAACGGTCCTCTGGGGAATCCGGACTGCTGATCATGGTCGTCGATGTTCTGGTTAGCCTCATCACCATCCTGGTCAGCCTCATCAACATCTTCATGCATCTGCTCTTCTTCAGCATACTGCTCCATCTGTGCAGGCTCAGGGACATCCTCCTCCATCTGTGCAGGCTCAACGACATCATCCTGAACATTTTTTCTATGACGACGCTGACGAGGTGAACGGTTTGCTTCATTCTGTGGTCTGTGTGATGCTGTAGGTGGAATTCTCTCCGGTCCATCACCACTATCACCTCTTATAATGCCTCGTGCAATAGTGTGAATAATTTGCCCAAACACACCTCTGGTTCTAGGCACTGCAATATATCAATAATTAAAAAAAAATAGAAAAACAATAAATTTAAAAAAATAGAATTTTTTTTTCCGAAACTTTCCATCAATGCCAAACTTTCCAAAGTTCTGAGAAGGTTTATTTCAAAAGTTTTGAGCAATGCCAAAGTTTTGAGTAGGTTAATTTCGAAGGTTTGGAGCAATGCCAAAGATTCGAAGGTTTCTGGTAGGTCAATTTCGAAAGTTTCAAGCAATGAAAAAGTTTCAAAGGTTTCAAAGTTTCGAATGTTTGAAAATATGGAAAAGATTCGAAGTTTGAAAGCTTTGAAGGTTTGAAATTTCTGAAATGTTATATTTTGAAAATTTCAAAATTATCAAAAGTTTGAAAAAACTGAAAAAAAACGTGTTTCGAAAGTTTCATATTGTTAGAAACTTTCGAAATTCTGAAAAAAAGGTGTTTCGAAAATTTCAAAATTTTCGAGAATTACATACTTCTAGGTTTCGTAACTTTGAAAAATTCGAAACTTTGCAATGTTCAGAATTCTGGATTTCGAAGAATTGATAGGTTCGAATGAAATGAGTGAAAAAATGAATGATAATTTTTTTTGAGGTTTTTATAAATAAGAACAAGGGCAAAATGATATTTTCATTTAGGATGGGGGTGGGAGGTTAAGGTGGGGGTGCATGGTACAAAAGTCCTTCATTTAAAGAGAAACAATACCAAAGTCCAGAACCAGATGGGCCAGAAAGTACTTAGAAATTATCTACCAATAAAGTTTGTATGCTGAAAGTGATAATTGGATCTATGTTTTTGTGAAGTATGAATCAAATTTTTTTATTAGATCAACTTTAGTTGACTAAAGTTTGGCCTAATGATTGAGTTTCCCTTTTTTTTATTTATTTAAAAAATTCAGACACAACTATGTCTCAACTATGTGGAAGTTTGAATTATTTTGTAAGGTTATTTGTAATTTGAAAGAAAATGAAACTATAGATGATTGAGTTAGACATGCTTATCTCACTGATTTACAAAACGTATTTGCATGTAACGTTGATAATTTTCTCTAAAACTTTTAAAAGTTAATTACATGACTAATACTAAAACATAATAAAAATTTGTGGAAAACACTAATATTTTGACATATTTCAACAATTATTATTGAAACCACACTTCTAGTAGTGATTCCCATCCAATTTTTAACTACTGGAAGCTGTATTATGAAATTTGCCGTGTTTTTTTTAAGGGATAGCATATGCCTTAATATTTATTTTGTTGGTGACGTCTTAGTATTTTAGATTTATTCATCAGTATATTGGGCTTTATTACCTAAGGCCCAATTTATATTTCAAAATTTATTTTCAAGGTTTTTTTAAATGGAAAATTTGTATAGGAAAACTTCAACCAACTTATCTCATACTCCACTATGATATTTATACCCCATAATTTCTACAAAAATTCAAATTTGTTCATGACTATTTTCTTTCTCTTACTCCTACGTAATTTCAAATTTGTTATGAAAAATTTAAATGCAATTTTTCAAAACACAAATATATTTCAAAACACTCGATTTATATTTTTGCGGAACATGTGTTCTAGAATCAGAAAATTTTTATAACATACAAGTATGTTTTGGATGACTCAAGTTTTAATTTTTTTCACAATACAAATATTATTCAAAAAAATACAATTATAAAAACTTTTCGGAACAAAAATATGTTCTAGAAAATTTAAATTTTCAAAAATATATTTGTATTCCTAAAAAATTTATATTGAGTTTTTGAAATATTAAAGTATTCTCGAAAACTCAACTCAAACTTTGAATTTTCTAAATGAAACTTTTGTTCTGAAATACTTAAATTTGAATTTTTTAGTATAAATTTATCCGGGTGTCAATTTTATTTTTGTTTTGAAAAAAAAGGGTGTTTTTTAGTTTTTTTTATAAATAAAATCGTAAAATGAGTGTTTGGAGTAAAATGTGAGCTGTAGTATAATCGATGGGGTATGGAGTAAGTTTTTCATATTTTTTGTCACATAATTCAAGTGCCAAAAGACCTATTTATACTTTTGACTTATGTTACTTAATACCACCTATGTTTTTATATAAAATATTTTATTGACTAAATTAAGAGAATTAAAAAAGTTGATTGTAATATTAAATTTATTGATAATTTGAATTATTTTATTAATTTATTTTTAAAGAAAAAAATTAATTTATATTTTTATTGTAGTATTTATTACAATTTTGTGAAAAAAGCTGTAACATAATTAAGGTAGATCAGTAAAAAAATTAATACAGTTGAAAAATCAAAAGAAGTCTTATAAAAAATAGATAAAGAAAAAATATAAAAAAAACTAATGTTTATGTACATAAGTCCATGAATGATATTGTATATTTGTTTAAATATATAGTTAGTTAAATACTTAGAAGCGACGAATGATTGAGTTAAAAAATCCTTTCAATCCCTTTAATTAATAAATTTTTGTTTTGAAATGGGCTTAAATCCTGGGCTTAGATTCTATTCCAATGGATCCATATATCAATAATAAGCTCATCAATATATCTATATAGGTATAATGTTAGTTTACTTTGAGTGATTTGAAAGATTTTTTTCTTCTTCATGCATTGCCCATATAAAACTATTTCATATATGTTTCCAATCACAAATCTTATATTGTAGATACTTAGGAAAATATTTTAGAAAATCAAAATAACAAATAGTGTTATTGAGTATTGGATGCATGGATAATTGTTTTTCTTCATATTTATTACATAATAATCAAACCTATTTTAAAAAAGCTCATTTTAGAAGAAGTTCCTATATATTTAAATGCCTAATAGGAAAAAGGCAACTGGTTGGTTCAGTGCAAGAAAACAAAGAACTCTTATATTTAGAATGTTTGGAAAGATTAAGAAATGAGTTTATAAACTATAAGCCATGTTTGGTAATAATTATTTATGAGTTTATAGTATTTTTGATAAACTACTTTAAATAGTTTTTGAGCTTATAATTTATCACTTTTTCTGCCAACTTTGTTCTTAATAGTGTAACTTAAATCCCTTTTACGTTATATAATTTATTTATTATAATTTAAGAATTAATTGGTATAAATTTATTTTTATTTAAGAATGTCTTTTTATGTCATCTTACATTTTAAAGCTAATTGAACATTAACTTTACCAAATGTTTCAATTAACTAACAACTATCAATTATCAACTATCAGCTATTAGCTATCAGTTATCAAGAAACTTATCAACTATCAAATAATTTTTACAAAACAGAGTCTTAGACACTTCAAATTTTCCTACACACATTCAACACATCATTTTCTCCATATATCTCTCTTCCTATTACATCATGAATATATCACATCTATCATATCACTCTCTATTTCATTTTGAGTAAACTACCAATTTGGAACTTGAAGTTGTTAAACATCAGGCAAAATATGACTTCAAATTTGCGTAATAGCAAAAATCTCCCTCAAATTAAAATTTGTCAGTCAAAGTAGGACATCCGTCAAGTTACTTTGTTAACAGTGATGAGATGTCACCTTAACTGACACCATGGTTACACCATGTCACAAGGAGACATTTGACATCATGCAAAATTGAGGTCCTATTTTGCCCAAAAACTTTTCGCACGGTTATAATTTCAAAGTTTTCCTATTTATCTTCCTATCCAATGTATGAAATTCCTAAATTCTTAAACCTAAAGATCCCAAAATTCGTGAGCACCATCTCTTGTTCCCTAGATTCATTTTTCTTTAATTCACAAATTTTAAAAATGAGAGATGGTGACATTAAATTCAGAATAGGCATATGAACATATTTTTAAGAAAGGAATAGAGTTCTTTGTTTCCTTTATAGCTAATTGTAGAATCAATCACTCTTTGGCCCATTCTCCCCCTACAAATCATGCGTTTTGGCACCACTCACATTGTGGTTATATTCAAACCCCCGTAGTGGCACCACCTTAATAATGAAATTGTTTACCTACCACAACAAAGTCTCAATTTTCTCCATAAATACTGATTGAGAGGTGCTTGTAATACATGGTTGAGAAAATCAATCACTACAAATCATGACTAATTGCAGAATCAATCACTCTTTGATCAATTCTCTCTATAGATCAGGGATTTATTCATATCTAAAGCAAATTGGGGTTTTAGTGCATAAAACTTTTTCTTTAGAAGATTTAAACAAACATGGTTGAAGCTTCTATAAAAGGAACACACTATACATGATTTCAAATGTTTCCCTGGGTCGTCACAAGACCTATGACATGACGTACCATGGTGTCACTTAATGTGACACTTCATCATTTTTAACAGAATCACTTGACGGATGTCCTACTTTAATTGACGCAAATTAGATGTCTTATTTTGTCCAACATTTACAATTTCAATTCCCAAATTGATAGTTTACTTTTTTTTTCTCGCACAAAATGTCGATCGAGTGTTTTGGTGTCTAGTCTACACATCATTTTCCAAAAACAAATTCTTATTTGTTCAAGAAAAAGAAGCTAGCTTTGTGCAAAATGATGTCACTTGATTAGATTGACAACACTATATAATTCCATTTAGTATGGTACATAAGGAAGTACGACCTCAATGTGATACAACAACAAATTCCATCGATCCATGTTGTAGTAGAATGGATCTCTTTGACACACATGTTGTATAAGTCTCATTCTCGTCCTAGACACTAAAGTGCTCGTCCACCTTGCCCACTTAACATAGCAAAATGCATGGTGTCAATTTCCGTAGATCGTATCATAATTTTTTGTTTGTTTATTTTTTGTTTTTCTATCAAAAAGATGATAAATATTATCATAAACTCACATAATCGTAAGATTTTAAATTTGAACTTGAATAAGATCTCAAACTTAATAATATCATCATTTTACCATTTGAACTAGGACTTAAGAACAATTTCTTATTTATTTTACCATAGTGTTTATGCATAACTAATGTGATTCGATAAAAATAATAAGTTATATAATTTTATATGATTATATAAAAGATTCAGTTAATCTAATATATATAGAAAAATAAGATACATTAAATATTATATAACTATTCTTATTCTATCAATTGGCATCTAATTAAAATTAGAAACATTTATTTACCCAACATACTTGCTATTAATTAATGTATCATTGATTTACTCTCTATTATTCAATATATTTTTTGTTTAAACATACTAGCTATTAACTAATATATCATTTGTTTACCATTATCCAATGCATTCTTTATTTCTCCACCTATTAATCAATATATATATATATATCTTTTTTTCACTCCTTCACATTTAGATTTACATTCAAGTTTCACTATATTTTCTTATTTCAAATCTAAATCATTTTCTTCTTACATCTTCTTTCTCTTATTTTATTCTATTCTATTCTATTCTATAGAGCTATATACAAATCTCAAAGATATTTTTTTTGGACACTATCTCAAAGATATTATTAGATTTTTTCAGCAAAAATTAATATATGTTATTGATAATAAGATCATTTAGTTATTAATATATGTTTTGGACGGGACCAACACCCATTTCGTCAAGGATCACACAAGAGGTTCTATCCCTAGTTAGCCCAAGACCCGATCCATTAGACAAAATCCACCAACACTATTGCACCTTGAGGAATATTCTTTCTATCAACTCTAACCTCAATGGATAAGAAAAGACACGAAGCAAAGATCACGACGAGAAATTCGTCGAGAATATGAATGTTACAACACTTGCAATATCTGAACAACTCTATAGAAGTAATCATGTCACTACGCTTATTTTTTTTAAAAAGCGCTATAAATGGCTTAAAAAAAAAGTGGTAAAATGCGTTTTTTCGTGTAGTGTATACATATTCAAGTACACACAATCTATCCCTAACTTCTACTTTCACTCAATTTTATAGTAACTTAAATGCAAAGTACTTGCATGTATCACCACCACCACTCTAGAGATCCACTTACTTTTAGTCTACAGCTCAGCATGTATCCTTCTCGATCCACTATGGATCAATATCTAATTTCTATAATTTTTAGTATGCATAATAAGTTAAGATAATACAAAAATATTCAACAATTAAATTTTTCAAAGTTAAAAGTTTTAATGAGTTATTAAACATAATAACTCTAATTCTGACAAAAATTATTTACGTAATAATAACATATTTGAATTCACGTCTGATTTCACTTTTCCACGTTCCAATGTTATTCCACCACAAAAACAAAAAAGTTACAATATGTAGCTTTTACGTCAACATGACTTTCTACCGCAATTTTAGAAAATCCTTTTCATATCCAAACACTTGCTATTTTTTATGAGTACCAAAACATTCTCCTTTGTTTTATATATAGATATACTTATGGAAAATATAGATAGATATAAATAACATTTTCCGTTTTTTCCGTAGAGGAATGTTAGGGTGGTGATTACCACTACTACCTAGCATGATATATGGTGTCACTAAGTGGCTTGTCAATTCAATGGAAGTTAATCAAATTCACATCAAGGGGCATTACCTTACCATATATTTTCAGAGTGTCACTTCTAGTTTTTGAGTGAATGAGTGCTCCAAGTCCAACTACATGAAGCAACCCATCAACTTGCCCGTTTGTGATTTGATCATCAATATTAATAACTTTTTAAGAGGTTTTGTGTGTATAGGAGGACAACTTACAAAACAAAATCGGATTTGGTATAATAATTGCATCAAATAGTTACTATTGTCAATTGTTCCATGAAAAATAATGGTACGAGATTATTTATAATGATTACGTAATTTAAATAGTTCGATTTTTAATTAATAGTCGAAATTGTTTCCTGTGTGAAATTGTATTTAGTTTTAACTGCAGACAATTTGAGACAATTTGAGTGGTATAGATTGAATAACATTTTTTGTTTGTACAAAGTTTTTTCTATTTCTTTTTATGAATAAATGACATGATATAATATATTATTTAGATACATATACATTTATTTATGTGTATGTAGAATTTACTCCTCTAGTGGTTTCAAAATTTAACACACAAGCTTCCTAAGATTTTAGTAGAGATCACTTGTTTCCTCATTTGAGTTTTTAGGTTTTTTTTTTTTACACATAATTAATCTTCACTTCTTTAATTTAAGTATCAAATAAACACTTTATTCTTCAAATCTCATATCCATAATTTAAAAAAAAAAATGAATTTCACCAAAAATCTATATCCTTATATGTTTCATTACTCAATGATGTGCAGCTCTTGCGAAAAGCAAGAGAGGAGTATGGTGTACTCTCTCTGACTATTTTTAAACAAAAATAAAACAGATGATTAATTATAGATATGGTTAGCATTCATTTCACAATATAAAAAAAATTGGAGGAGGGAGAAGATTTTCATTACTTTTAAGGTTATAAAGTTAAGATTTTACTTTCTAAGTTATACCTAAAGTATAAAATAAGCGATTAATACTTTGAATTTGGAATTGTGTTAGTCAAAAAATATATGGAGTAAACTGTTATTTTAGTGTCTCAAAGTGTAGGACAATGTCACTTTGATATTTGATTCAGTTAAAAATTTAAATTAATTATGTTAATAAGTTTAGTCTTTGACTTTATAATAAAAAAAAATTGTTTTAACAGCGAATTATATCTTTTAAATATTTTTATAATAATAAATTATATAAACTATTTTGATAATTTAATGACTAAAACAATAGTTTATTCGACTACCATAATTTTTCGTATAAAAACTTATTCAACTTATTACAGATTTTGTGTCCAATAATGCGTATCACTCTCACTTGTCATTACATGTCTTACAAATAATGGCAACCACTTTCAATTTGCAACTGCATTCTCTTGGATTATATACGCCAAATAATATGCAAAAACCTTGATACAAATCATTTAAGAAGTCATTTTTACCGATTGAACAAGTTCTTTTTTCCTTCTTTCTAGTAATGATTATTTTAGAGACTATATCAAAAATTGGTGTTACTTTTTTGATTTCAAGTGTCAGAATAAAATAGACATGATATAATATAATAAAGGTAATATTATTAAAACACAAAACATGATATATAATAAAATATAAATACAACACCGTATAAAATATAATAGATATGATGTTTTTCTTCATAAAATGTTAAAATATTGTATTTATATCTCATTTTATATCAAATTTTGTATTTTAATAATATTACTCTACGATAAACTATACTCCGTCTCAATTTAGTTTGATGAGTCAGCAGGATAAAATTTTATCAAGAAATAAAATTTGACTTTATAAAACCAAAAAGATAAGATAAAATAAAATATTTATTTAAAATATTTATTTAAAATCTAATAAAATATATAAATTTCGAAAATTAACTTTAAAAATAGATGTATGATTCCATCACATGGATGATCTTTTATTTTATTTTATATAATCTATTTTTTAAAATATATTGAAATTAAAATAGTTAAATATTTATATTAACTTAAATTAATTTTTAAATAAATTAAATATAACTTTTTTACAACTAATAAAACATAGATTAGCTAGAGAAATTTAGAGAGAAAAACGTAAAATCTTTAAAATTTCGTCACTAAATTTTGTGAAAGAGTTTAGAGAGAGATTTGATTTTCTTGTCATTAATTTTGTTTTTCTTAATAGTGACAGTAATTTATTCTTTTGCATATGATATATGTTATATCATTGTTTAGCTTATTTAAACTATATAGTAGAATTATATATGTTATATAGTTTTTTATTATGTGTACATCAAAACACAAGATAGAATAAGATACTATCATGACCATGAAATGAGTTTTAAGTTTATCCTTCTCTATTCATGACCATCAAACACGTAATAAACTTAATTAGTTTCAATTTGCCTCCCTAATTTACGATTATGGGATGTACATGAAATTAAGAATAAATCTTTTTCAAGAAACTTTAAAATCTTTAGTAATGAATTGTACACTCAATTAAAGTCCACCTCTTAATAATATTTTATAGAAAAATATTTCATTCACTTGATCTCCCACACTAAAGTAGAGAAGAATGATACAAATGAAAAAACTTTTGTGTTTAATTAGGGTCAATTTGATTTAACCGAGGAAAAAGCAAAACATGAAAATAGATATATATTTGGTTAAAGAAAGGAGAAAAAGAAAAATTTTTAAATAGTTTTATGTTTTTGTTAAAAGAAAGATGATTGATTTTAAACTACACATTTTTTTAAAATATTATTCCATCTCTCCTCGGAATCCATCGTATCAAATGAACTATTTATGTAATTCATATTCTTTATTTATAAAGCAAGATACACTATTCAATGTAAGGAAATAATCCTTCACATAGAATCGCAATTTTTGATGGACATATTTTAAATAAAAAATTGCATTGATTCATAAATATTCATATCTAAATATGAAAGATTGCATCCAATAATTTTAATTCCAAACCCATATGAAAAAGACACAACCATTTGAGAAAGGACAAATTAAACCCATTCCTCCCAAACTTATCAATTTTGTCTTCCAATCACCTACACAGCGACAATGTCTCCACCAACTTCATCGTTTGCCACCACGAGGATGTTACAATGAGGTGGTTGTTTTGTTGAAGTCTCAAACGTGTGATTGTGGGTTTTTCTTAGTGAGGCCACGAATTGATTTTTAATTTTTTATCTGTAAAACGTACAAAAAATTTAAACTAAACTATTCCAAAAATTGTTTTCTTTCCCCACATTACATGAATTTCTCTAAAAATACAAATTTTGATTGTTAATATTCTAAAATCTGTCAAAATTATTTCTAAATATTTTATTCTTATTGCAAGTGCACAAATAATTGAAGGAGCTATATTATGTGACAATAATTGATCGATAACATCCCATAATTATAGATTGGTAGGACAAATCGAAACTAAAATTTAGTGTTTTTTTAATAAGTTGAAATATATTAACACATTATCCGAACATAAGATGTACAAGAATAGATAAATGAACCAATACACTCCACCATCTAATCCAATGTGGTAAAACAAATCACAACAAATGTGTAAAAAACAAATTTTGGTGTCGTGGGGTTCATTATGAAGATCTTAAGTTATAATGTTAGAGATTTGGGAGGTGGGGTAAAAAGGAAAGAAACTAGAGAGTTGATAAAATAAAAAAATCCTGATATTGTGTATTTAGGAAACAAAATTAGAAAAGGTGGATCCTTTCATTTGTGAATTATTGTGAAATTCTAAAGACATAGGTTTTTTTTTTCGACCGACGGTTGGTAATTCTAGTGGAATTCTTACTATGTGAATGTAGAATTATCTTCTTGCTTAAATTATGTTTTGTTGATTCATGAAAAATGTAAAAGTAATAGGTTATTGTTTTCTGCAGCAAATATATATATGCTCCCTATGATTCAATGGGTAAACAGGTCCTTTGGAGACAATTAAGTGGTGCCATTGCTAACCAATTTAGCTCCAATTGGTGTATCTCAGATCATTGTCCAATTTTACTTAGTGTATCTGTGGTGATTTTAATTTTATCTGTTATGTGTAGGAAAGAAAAGACATTGGATAATACTTACATAACACTATTCAATGATTTCATTGACAATGCGTAATTGATTGATTTACCACTTTTAGGGATACGGTTTACTTGGTCAAGATTATATGGGTCAACCATGAGTAGGTTAGACAAATTTCTTTTATCTCTTGACTAGTGTGATGATTGGCCAAATTTATCCAATAGACGCTGATTCGGGGTCTCTCATATCATTGTCTAATTTTACTTAGTGTATCTGAGATGAATTGTGGGCCCCGTCCATTTAGAATGCTAAAATGTTGGTCAGATTTTTCTAGATTATCAAGACTTTGTTAGAAATCAGTGACAGAGCTTCAGTGTGACTAGGTGGGGAGGTTATGTATTGAAGGAAAAAATCAAGGCCATTAAAGTAAGTTTTCGCGATTGGCACAAGAGACATGGAAGAAATATATAAGAACAAATTAAGTAGTCAAATAAAAGGTTGAGGGTGTTAGATTTAATTGGTGAGACAAAGTCGTTGGTGGGTGGCGAAGTGTTCAAAAGATGTCACTTATCCTTTTAGATTTTTTTCATTATCAAGAATAAATTGTAGTATTCAATGACAAAAATCTCAAATACTGAGTAAAAGAAGGTAATTCAAATTTTAAATTCTTTCATAATTTAAAGTTTAGTGTGATACTCATATTTTAAAATTTCTTTATATCATATTCATCATCTACACTTTCATCTTTTTATTTAAGTTTTGGAACATACCTCCTATGCAAAATCCAATATGTTACATCACACCATATGTCACAAGTCTCTTTTTTTTATGACAAACGAAAATATATGTCACAACTCACAAGTCTATTTTAGGGTGCATGTTAATTATATATGCCCATTAAAAAAAGAAGTTATATATGCAACATGAATGAAAGTGAAAGCTGTGTGGACTTTAAGAGGTCAATGGATCCAATTGAGACGAGACAGCAACAACATTCCAAATTAATTTTACCTTATAATAATGCACGAGGAGAATTGATAAGTTTTTTAAATTTGAAGTCTGTGCATTAATAAGTCGACGTGCAAAGAGATTATGTGCACGGATTTATATAGCTATAGGATAAAAAAAATAAAAAAAAATTTCATTTTAAATGTTTTATTTTTTGTCTTTTCTATTTTAAATTATTTATTATTTTATAATATTAATTACTCTTTTTCACTAACATATACATACTTACTGTATTATAGTTTATCAAACTTTTTTACTAACATTAATTAATAAAAATATATGAGTAAATAAAATTCATTTTATCAAACTTTAAAATTATTTTGGAATTTAATGAGTTCAAAACTATTCCAATTGCTCTAGGCTCCAGCAAGTCGTAGTGCACTCAGCCGCTTCACATGTGATGATTGAAACTTAAAGCAAATTTTGTTAGCAAAACTATGATGATTTAGAGTTATAGATCGATTACTTGCACCATAAACACTTTACCAATGTAATTATATATATATATATATATATATATATATATATATATATATATATATATATATATAGTCACTTTAAGCCTAAAAGAATAATTTTTTAACTTAATAAAAAGACCTTATTCTTATATATTTTGAACTAAAATTGAATAAAGTAAAAAGTATAATACTTTCATATTTTATTACTATAGTCTTAAGCTGGTTATATACAAAAATAAATTATAATAGTAATAATGATAGAATCATAAAATAAAAATAAAAAAAATAATAAAAAATAAAAGAAAATCAAATCTGATTTATCTTGATTCTTCAAAACCCCCCTCAAGTTGGTGCATAGATATCTGTCATGCCCAATTTGGCTATAAGTCGCTCAAAATTGAGTATTGTCAAATATTTTGTCAAGAAATCAGTAGTTTGTTGATTAGAAGTCTTAAATGGCAACAATATAATTCCAACGTCAATTTTCTCTTTTGTGAAGTGGTGGTCAATTTCAATGTGCTTGGTTCTATAATGTTGCACAGGGTTGTGAGCTATACTTATGCCTACTTTGCTATCATAAGACAGCTTTAAAGGTAAGTCAACTTTTATTTTCAGTTATTCCAAGAGTTTATGAATACAAAAAATTTCACATATTCCTTGAATCATTGCATTGAATTCGACTTCTGCAATGCTTTAAGCAATAACTCCTTGTTTCTTTCGAGCAATAACTCCTTGTTTCTTATTTCTCCTAGTGACTAGATTTCCCCAAACATAGGCATAATATCCAATAATGGATTTTCTATTAGCTACCAATCCTGCCCAATCAACATATGTAAATATAGATGTTTCTCTGTCATTGGTTTTCTTGAAGTACAAACCGTTTCCAAGATTGGATTTCAAGTACCTTAAGATCTGAAAAACTACTTTCAAGTTTTCTTCATAGGGAGAATGCATGAATTGACTTACAACACTCACAGAGAAAGCGATGTCTGGTCTAGTTGGGCTAGATAAAAAAGTTTACCAACCAACTTATGGTATTTTCCAATATCAATAGGAACATTGTCTTTCTCTCAAAGTTTAATTCCATAGGAGTATCTGCTGGTCTAACTAACTCGTCTCAGTTTTCTCCAAGAGATCTAGGATGTATTTTCTTTGAGAAACAACAATTCCCTTCTTTGAGCGAGCAACTTCCATACCAAGAAAATATTTAAGTGCATCTAAATCTTTGATATCAAATTCTTTTGCCAAATTTTTCTTCAATCTTTTCATCGCAACAATGTCATCTCCAGTGAGAATAATATCATCTACATATATAATTAGAATTGCAATCTTAACAACATTAGAGAACTTCATGAACATAGTAGGGTTTGATTGTCCTTGCATATATCCTTTCCTTTTAACCGGTCGAGTGAATTTTCAAACAAGTCCTTGGGGATCGCTTGAGACCATAAAAGGATTTTTATAGTTTGCACATATTTGAACCAAACTTGTCTTCAAAGCCAAGAGGGTTATCCATGTATACTTCCTCGCCCAAATCACCATTCAAAAAAGCATTTTTTTACATTAAGTTGGTTAAGAGGCCAATCTAAATTCACTACCAAGGACAAGAGAACTCTAATAGTGTTTGATTTGGCAACATGAGCAAAAGTATATGAGTAATCAATGTCATATGTCTAAGTAAACCCTTAAGCAACCAAACATGCCTTGTATCAACTGTGTTATCAGAATTATATTTCACAGTAAATACCTATTTACAACCAACATTATTCTTTCCTATAGGTAAATTCACGACTCTCCAAGTTCGATTCTTCTCAAAAGCTCTAATCTCCTCAAGAACAACTTCCTTCCACTTTGGAATTTTTAGAGCCTCCTTTACATTTTTTGGAATTTCTACAATAGACAATTGAGAGGTAAATGCAGCAAATGAAGAAGACAATTTTGAGTACAACACATAATTAGACAAATGATACTTAGTGCATGATATATAAAGTTTCCTAATTTTAATAGGAAGGTCTATATCAGGATACTCAACATGACGCTTAAGAACATAAGAAGACTTACCTGTATCAGGACGACATTTTGGAGTATCAATTGATTCAGAATCTTGGAAGGGTCGGAGAATGGGTCTTTCATTTCTCTATTTATGGTTTGGTCTTTCAAAGACATTTCCCTTCCATGTAGGGTCAATAGTAGTAAACCTACTTTGTGTCTCTTTATTTGAGTCATTATGTTGTGGAATTTTAGGTGACCCTTCATTATTATCGAGATCGAGAATTGATTCATTATCATTTTGATTTGAATTGTTGTCGTCGACTTTGTCGGAACCTCATTCATAAACATGTTGAGTTCCAATATGGATTCTTTGCCATTTTCTTTTGGTGCATCAATATAAGTCTCAGAATTTTGTGAAAACATTATATCATCTAAAGTAATGATGTTTTCAAAAGTTGAATCTTCCTTCAAATTCCCCCTATGAAGATGAATGTTAGTAAAATAAGGTTGATTTTCAACAAAAGTAACCTCCAGGGTTAAAAAAATTCTTTTTGATTTTGGTTATAAACATTTGTACCCGTTCGTTGGAGAGTAACTAGTAAAAACACATTTTATTGCTCGTGGCTCGAGTTTGCCAAGTTGTTTATGTTCATGAACAAAAGTAGTTCAACCAAATCGTAAAGCTCATGGCTCGTGGCATAAGATTAATTAAAAATGATTTAGTTAAAACAGCTTCACCCCACAAATATTTTGGAACCTTATTTACAAAGAGTAAAGCTCTAACAACGTCAAAAAAATGTCTATTCTTTCTCTCTGCAATTGCATTTTATTGGGGTGTATTAATACAAGAACTTTGATGAACAACCCATTTTCAAGAATTTTTTTTTGACAAAAGCATATTAAAATATTGTTTACCATTTTCACTTCTGAAGATTTGAATATTTGTTTGGTATTGAGTTTGCACCATTTTAACAAAAAATTTGACAACCTGTTCAACTTTTGATTTTTCTTTCAATAAATAAACCCATCAAATTCTAGTACGATCATCGATAAAAGTTATAAATCATTTTTTATTAGAAAATGTGTTTATCTTATTAGGACCCTAAACATCACTGTGAATAACTGCAAACAACTTTGATTATTTATATGGTTGTGTAGAAAAAGAAGAACAATGATGTTTAGCAAATTTGCAGGTTTCACAATGAAATAAAGACAAACCCTTCTTTAGAAAATGATTTAGGAAACAAATTTTTCGAATACAAACAACTAGGATGTCCTAACCGTAAATGTCATAACATAATATCATCATTATTAGAAGAAACAAAAATAGATTCAAAGCAGGTACTTATTTGAGGTTGGTCTTTGAAGTCGAGTCCCTTGTCAAGATAGTAGAGTCCTCGATTCTTCTTAGCATTACCAATCATCTTCCTCGTGTTCAAATCCTTAAAAGTGCAATAAGAATGAAAGAAGTTAGCTTGACAATTTATATCCTTTAATAATTTAGTAATGGGTAATAGATTACAAGATAAATTAGGAACATGTAAGACATCTTATAAGGTTAACAAATGTGACAAAATAATGAAACCTTTCCCTACAATGGTTGGAAGAGAGTCATCTACGATTTTAATTTTGTGATTACCTATACAAGGACTATTAGAATAAAACATACTTGACTCCTCAGTCATATGATCAGTAGCACTAGAATCGATAATCCAAGTATGACTGGGATTGACACAAGTATAACAATATTTGGAAAATTACCTCTGTGAGCTATAAAGCAAGAAGGAGTTTGAGACTCAAGAAGTTTTTACAGTTGGTCTAATTGTCCCTTGGTGAAAGGAGATGGGCTTGAAGGAGACGGTTTCTCTTGATCAAAGGTACTAGCTTGGAGGGCACAACCTTCGTTTCTTCCTTTTTTATCCAATTTAGAGGTTTTCTACGAAGCTTCCAACATGTATCACTTACGTGCCATGGACGTTTATATTGTTTGCACGATGATTTCTTTCCATCTCTCTTCCCTTCTTCGTTCTTAGTGACTAGAGCAGAGCTTTCGACCTTAGCAACAAAAGGCGACTTACCCATCATAACACCACTGTTGGCTTTGTTGACCACTTCTGGTTTTTCACCAAAACCATCGTCGCTGCTACCCATAAGAGCCGTCTTTCATGGGGTATTGTGTGCCATTTGGTAAACCGAAAAACGGGTTGGATCGAAAAACAAGTCGAACATAAATTTATAATAAAATGTTGGTGCCCTTTAAGTTTGGAGCCCCGAACCCCACTAAGCAATGGAAAACATTACAAAACCCTAACCAAGAGTTCTAGATACTATGAGTAAAGTAAAATGCAAAATACTTTCATATTTTATTACTATAGTCCTAAGCTGTTTATATAGGAAAAGAAATTACAATAGTAATAATGAGTAATAATGACATAATCATAAAATAAAAATAATCAGAAAAATATAAAATAAAAGAGAATCAAATCTGATTTTCCTTAATTCTTCAACAAAAACTAATAAAATTTTATTAAAAATTACTATTGTCTGAACAAATACTAAAAAAATGAACTATATTATCAATTGAATAAGTAGTATTATACAAACTCGATTATAATACTTAAATAAATAATTTTATATTCTAAAGTCTAAAAAATAAATAAAATTTAGTAGTTTTACTAACAATACTATTGTAGACTTTATAAAGCATCTTACTAAAATTCGTCTTAAATCTCCATATGCGTTGGTCGAATTTGATATTGGTACCACACTTTCATCAATCCCAAATTAATTATAATTTAAGGTCTGTTTGATGCACATTTCAATAAACATCACATGATAGAATATAAAGTAGGATAATGATAATATTGGATAGTGAAAAAAAATATTATTCTATCATGTTTTGATATGCACATGATGACATTCTTTTTATTTGTTTTGTGTTTGGTATACGACTCATCATGTCATAATATAATATATATTATATTTAAATGACAAAATTACTATTGTGAAACAATTATACATTATTTTTTCTAAATTAACTTATATTACTTTTAAATATTATAAATTAATAAAAAAAATAGTAAAAAAGTTAAATAAATGATAAAATAATTTTATATTTAAAAAATATTCACTAACAGAACTCAATAAGTTAAATAATTCTATTTTATTTGTGAGATAGTTAAATAAAGATATTATATATATTATATGTAAATGACAAAACTACCCGTGAAAAAATTATACTTATTTTAAAAAATTAATATTAATATTAATATTTTAATAAATTTGAATCATAATTTATCAGATAATATAAAATGATAAATATTCCTTTGATTGTTCTCATATTAATTTTTGATAT
>JBBPBQ010020321.1:1048019-1091118 GCA_037974755.1 Cicer yamashitae | reverse complement strand
AATATAAAATTCTATTTTCAATTTTATTAGATTTTAATTTTTTATAATTTATAAGGACAACTAAGTAAATTATTATTCTTATTATATTATAATGATTTCTAAACTAGGTCAATTTTAAAGGAAAATGCCAATTTAAAAGTATTTGTGACCAATAAATATTCAAGTGTTTTTAAGAATTTTTATGTTATGCGCCATTTATTCTACACCATATCATTTATAATAATATATATATAATTAAAAATTGTGAAATAATTATAATTACATGATTAAAGTAGAATAAATTAAATAATGATATAAATTTTATAATGGTTAAAATATCTAGATGTAAAGTATTCTTAAAATTATTGTTCTTATTATATTAGAGTTAATTTATCTTATTATTTATTCATTTAATATTAAATTGAGGCAATATATGATGTTTTATATTATATTCCGTCTCTTATACTCTCCACCAAGTAAATCTTTATAGTGCAAATATTTACCTTACTTATGAGTGTGAATATTTTTTAGGAAAATGTTCAATGTTATTAAAGAAGTATTCACAATTCTCACGAAGAAAGTGATCGATTGATTTCATGTATAACCATCATTAGACTTTTAATATTTTCCAATAATGATAAAAAGAGGACTCTTGAGTGTTCACCTAAGTCGTGCATTGATAGTTTCGTAACAAATAACACAACTCTATATTTTATGAATCTATTATATATATTTAAAACAAACTCTGCTGTCACCTCATACTATTTTTTCTACATATGCCAACATTTTCCACCTCAGTCAAAAAGTTGACTAGAGTTTCTCATCCACTATCTTATAGTATGTCTCCTGTTTAAATATTATTTTATAACGTTTATTCAAAATTTTCTAAATTAATCTCATTCATAACGTCACATTATTATTTCATAACGTTTACCAAACATTTTTCACATTAATTCCATATTACTACTCAATATTTTTTTTTTGTCGGCTTCACATTTTTGCCTCTACCGGCCATCTACTTATACGTTTTTTTTTTGTTTGGATCAATCAACTTCACATTTTCGCATCTACCTACCAACTACTTATTTGCTAGCAATTGTATAGATCTTTTTAGAATATATAATATTGAACTTAATAAGATGAGAAGTTTCTTCAACTTCTTCTAAATTGAGAGTAAATATGTCTCTCTTGCTTCCATCTACTTATACGTTTTTTTTTTGTCTGGATCAATCAATTTCACATTTTCGCCTCTACCTGTCATCTACTTATTTGTTAGCAATTGTATACATCTTTTCAGAATATATAATATTGAACTTAATAAGATGGGAAGTTTCTTCAACTTCTTCTGAATTGAGAGTATGTCTTTCTTGCTTACCTCTAAAATATATTTTGACTATTTATATGTACCTTTTATTTCTCTTCTATAAATTACATTGATAAATTGAATATATATTATTGATATACTTACTATATCAATAATCATTTGACAATTGAAACATAAAACTTCATATTGATTTTTTTTAAAATCCACTTAAATTAAATAAATTAAAATATACCCGCCTTTTATTGTTTGGTACTTCTCTTCTATAAATTACATTGATAAAAATGAATATATATATATATATATATATATATATATATATTATTGATATAACTACTATATCAATAATCATTTGACAATTGGAACATACAACTTCATATTGATTTTTTTTAAATCCACTTAAATTAAATAAATTAAAATATACTCGCGCAACGCACGGGTTAGCATCTAGTATCCATTAAATCTAGTTTCAATTGTTGGTTGATATTCATGCTTAACACATGTATGTGAAAATCCATTTTATAAAGAAAAACATGATTTTCAAATGTGATTCTAAAAAATAGTAGGCCTTATGTTAAATAATTGGTGCGTTTGTTTGAGCTTAAATAAAAATGATTTTTAGTTTAAAAAATTTAGAGATTATTTTGTAGAGATTTGTTTAAAATAATTTTTTTTATTTCCGTTTGTTTACTATTATAAAAATGATTTTTTTTAAAAAAAGATTTTTAATCTGTTTGTATACAATTTTATAAAAGTGATTTTTTAAACTACAAAATTACCATAAAGGACATGACTTTTATAATACCCTACAAAATTTATAAGTTTAATCCATTTCTTATACTCATTTTAAAATTGATTAATGTACCTTAAGTACTCATCAAAAAGCAAAAAAAAAAAATAGTATCAACATATGAATGATGTAAAAATAAAATGATTCAAATAAAAGGCGTAGAAACAATAAAAAAAACTATGTGGAAAAATGGAAAAGGAGAAGGAAACTTACTTGTTGAAAAACCTATATCAGAACCTCATGGAACGAGAAAAATTGTCACAATTGAGTGCGTGAAACTGATGCGGTATAGAGAAAACCCAGTAAAAATTGATGGAGGGTAATTTTGGATTTTTCAAAAAGGGTAAGGATAATTACATCATTTTCTATTATCAGGTGATGTAAGTTCCGTGTTTTTAAAATTTGTGGCATCTAGCGAATTTGAGAAGCTAGTATTTTTAGCTTTTCATTTTTAGCCAAAAAATGATTTTTTTAACAAAATGATTTTTAAAAAATCTGAAACAAACACTTTTCAAACCCTACAAAATGATTTTTGATTTAAAAAAAATAGATTTTTTCATAAAAAAATCTGAAACAAACGCACTCAATAAACGTTACATTTGAATATTTCACACGTATTAAAAAATATCATAAATGAAAGAACAAAAAGTTAATAATTTTAATAAATTATTGTTATTATAATTCAACATTAATATTTTTACCTCTATCATAAACTTACACATCATTTCTCACCTCTTACACAAGTCAATTTTTTCAAGGAAAATGCCAATTTAAAAGTATTCATGACTAAGAAAAATTCAAGTGTTTTGAAGACTTTTGTTGTTGTTATGCGCCATTGATTCTACACCACATCATATATAATAATATAATTAAAATTGTGAAACAATAATAATTACATGATTAAAGTAGGATAAATTAAATAATGATATAAACTTTTTAATGGTTAAAATATCTTGATGTATTTTTTATGGAAGTCAGGGTTTTTGGCCCGCAGGATTCCTAAAAGGTAGTCTAGCTTGCACATTGGCACGCAAGAATATTATTTTGTGAATGATTCACGTACCCTATGCATCATCATGAGTATATATATTTATATATAATCACTTTATTGATTTTACAACACTAGTAGAAGATATTGCCCTTCCCATGCCCAAAACTAAAAGAAGATCAACAATATTTCAATCATGATCTTGCAACTCTAGCTAGTCGATTTGTTGGTGGGATTTTTCTTGGATTTTCTCCTTCATCAGTCAATGAAGATATATTTATTTATTAAAGGATGAAAAATATATCTCGCACGTCAAATTTTTTATGCAAAAATTTATGACTTTAATTTTAATTTTTATATACAGTAAAATGTAAAATATTTTATATTGTTAGCAAATCACAATAAATCATGTGTAATTTTATATGTAATTGTAGTAAAAGTAAATTTTTTTTTTATAAGATCTGACGGTGTCAAAACTCTTTATATATATCATATAAATTAAAATTTAAAATTATACGATATACCATCATGGAAATTATTATCTTGTAAAAAAAAAACTTACCATTAATTAATTAACCGGAGTTCTTAGCAATTGTAATGAAAAGTGAGAAGTAGTAAAAATAATTAATGATAAAGTTAAGAATATTTTGGTACAAATATATATCAATTTAATAATTTTTTAATTTGTTTAAAAAAAATTACTTGATCAAATATATAAAATGGAGAAAGTAAATAATTCATATGAAACATAAACCTAATTTGTAGTTTAATTTAAATTAAATCATGTCACCACATATATTTAATTTGTCCTAAGCATGTTTAAGGTAGGGACTATATATGTTAAAAGACAAAAGTAGTCAAAAGAGGCATCTATTAGATTTCCCAATTATGGCCATCCACCATATCAAGCAAACATGTAACAAAGGAAAAACAATTTGGATAAAATATCAATATTTCAAATCAAATATTTTAATTTAATAATAATAATAAAACAAGGTGGAGGCGTGTGGAGCAATTTATTTTATTTGCCGTTTGAACTGTGAGGCACTTATAGGTCAGTGCAAGGTTACATTATTTGGTGATTTTCTTAAGGTTTATTTTTGTGGTAATGACAATATTGAAGTAGGAATAGGATGGGAGAGGTAGTGGGCTAATATTAATGGTGGACAATGATTAGTTGATATTTATAAGCAATTTGATCATAAATAATTAATTTATATTAACGCCGTATAAATATTTAAAAGTGTAGACTTACCTTTTCTTTTGATTGTATCAAAGAAAAAATCATTTTTCTTTGACTTCACATATTTGTGATTAAAAAGAGGTGAATGATGCTAGTGTCTCATAAAAAGTAATGTTATATCGTATGAAACATTTGCTAACGAATGTCTGAGTATACACTTGTCAAACTTACAAGGATAGAAAAACACATGATGGTTAATTATAATGATTTGTTTAGTGGTAAAAAGATATGTATTGAATGTTGTTGGATCTTTTGTTTAGAGTATATTGCAAATCTTGAACAAGAAGATGTTGAAATTGATGATGATGAATGTTGCACAAATAAATTCCAAAGTGTGTCACACTAAGTTTTAGGTTCGATTCACTACCACCAATCTATATATATTGGATGCAAACGGGTTAACCGGCGAATCCTCTTCAGTATACTTTGGAAACCTTGAAGTGAATTGCACATTCACATCAAATCTATCGGTCAATGATAGTTTACAGAATAAAGTTCATTTATTTACTCTCGTGCACTAGAGAAAAAAAGAAATGACTCAGAAATTTGACTATGTAACATGCATTTTGTCTTGTCGTTTCTGCCTTTAAAGTATTTTTATTTCTAGAAAAACTCATACTAATTGGTGAAAGAAAACAACTATTGAAAAAGATTGTTACCTTTGGTAACTTAACATATGCATTGGTTCGATGACTAACAGATGCATTAATATAACTATTAGAGAATTCCAAATATATTTTGGAAATTTCCCTCACAAATGTGACACGTTGTTCACTATTGTCATTGAAGAGAGATAAATATAAATTTATTTTTTCAATGAGTCATAATGTCTTATCTACCTTGATTTGTGCATACCTCTGATTTTCGAAATCACTGAATCATTGCAAACTGAAATAATATTCTATAATTCAAAGCATTGTAGTGTTGTTTGAAATAATTTACTAATTCACCAATCAAAAAATGTTCAAAACAAATATAATTATACTTTATTGTAGAAACCAAATAAGCATACGAGCATGTATTTCAACATTAAGAACAAACACAAATCTCGACAATTTTAAGATCTACAACATGTTGATACATATATTTTGACAATCTTAGAACTACAACATGTTGATACATATATTTTGACAATCTTAGAACTACAACATGTTGATTTATCTAAGATATTAGAAATACCTGGATTTATGTGTTGATAGTCTTTCGACAAAGATACTAAATACTTTGAGCATCGATCCTGAAAAGGAGAAAGACAGATGACGAACACTTGTTGACATGTGATTCTTCCTCAACCTAAACTTTTTATGCCTTAGACAAATGTGATGTGTTTGATATATTTATTAATCATATATATTTTTATTTAGATAAGCTATAACCAAAAACCTCACGAATTACATTTTTAGGACTCCTTGTAGCCTCAACCTCAAATTCTCAAAGTTTCTATGGAATGATTTCTAATACCCCCAAATCAACTGAATCCGAGTCAAGAGTTTCTTCAAGATTTTTATCAAAAATTTTTTTGATCTGAGAGAGATTCTTGAATAACAAGGGTGTCATCTAGTTGAACATTAGAGATATGATCAATATATGGAGAGTTAACAACACGATGAATGTTATTACCTTGGATATCTTTGTTTGTACCTTCAATTTCGACATTGTTTGGAGCAGCGTTTTTAGGAACATGGTTCTTTTTGACATTTATATTAGAATACCCTACAACTTTACATGATTCACAAAACAATGATAATTTTTTATAATCAATGTATACAAAAAATTCATATCCTTCACATTCAACAAGAATGTGATCTCTCAACTCTTGCATTATGTCCAAATCAACCAAAACTCTGGCAAAATACCCAAATGTTTTTGAGTTGATTACTTCATCAAGAGACAAAGGAATGCCAGTACCTGAAGCGATTGTTAAAATGATTTATTTTGCCTAAATAAATCTATTACAAAATAATGCTAAACAATGTTTTACAAATGTATACATTTTATTTAAATAACTGGTTTCAATATATATCGGTTTTTTCTTTTGCAATTTTTTTCATGTTTTTGGCATATGAATGCGCTATGTAAGAATAATTTAAATAAATATAATGACTCATGTGTGAAAAGGTGTTATTATGAAGGGGGTGTACATAGCGCTTATAAATAGTGGTGACCTGATGGAAGTCATTAACAACATTAACCATAAAAGACAAAAAAAAAAAAAAAAAGAGCTATGTCTCTTACATAAGCTTTCTCTCCATAGCCATCAAGAACGAGTCCTGATAAAGAAGGAACGGAAAGAGATAGATTGGATTATGGCCTCTACTCAGGGCTGACCCGAGAGTAAGGCCACTAAAGCAACCGCTTTAGGCCTCCGTGAAAAACAAAAATCTTACTTAATCAAAAGGTCTAAAAAAAATTTTCTAATAAAAAAGTCTCAGATTTTAATATTTTTAAAATTAAAACATATAATTTTTTTCTAAATTTAATATTATCTCCACAATATTAAATCAATTGAAAAAGAAATATTACATGACATCAATTATATTAATTTAATATTGTCAAGTTAAAATTTAAAAAATTTACTTTAGACCTCATATAAAAATTTAGACTTCTACATATGTTGGATCGGCCCTGTCTCTACTCTCAATCATCACACAACAGGAAAGAATGTATATCATATATTGTATTTTTACGTCTGAATCATATATTCCAAGATTATATAATTATAATAGTTTTTTTGAATGTGAATCTAAATTGAAAACTTAAACTTACATGTGATAAGGTTGTGGAAGTGCATGATTCTCCATGAATGTTAGTTTTCTCTCAAAATTGTTTCAAAACTAATTATGAAATTTAAAATTTTTTAAAGATCAAGTTTTCCGCTGTGCATGCCGCAATTATGTTTCAATTCTTCAGAATTATTATTGAAGTGAAACTTGTTTCTGAAATGGATTTTGGTCTAACATTTGAATGTTAGTTATGAATTGTTTATATATATTTTATTGTTTGTTATATGTATATGTGTGATCAATTGCTAATGTCAAGGTTTTATCATTTTGTGTTGGTTGTATGTGAAACCATTTTCCTTTTGCTCTTCATCGATTTTGGAAATGTAAGTGCAATTTCATATTTTAATTTTAAATGATTTACAATTAATTTCTATGAATAGTTTTGGTCAGTAAGTTGGAATTTTTTTTCCATATATCCCCTAAAAAAAGAAATTTTAAATTAATGCATTTTGTTGGATTTTTTTTAATATAATTTTTTTTTATTATTTTGATTATATTTTATGTATTAATTTAATATTTTTTATTTGTTACAAAATAAAAATAATTTACGTCTACATGGTCACATATTTAGGATGCGATCTCCTGAATTAGTAAATAAAAAACATCATTTACATAGTCGCATCTCCGTGTTCCGATTTCTTGAAGGTAAAAAAAAGTAACACATTATAGTATATTAGTTTCAAAATGGGGTATTTTAGAATTTTTTTTCAAAAGAGGATATATGAGAAAAAAATCTCAGTAAGTTCCATGACCCGACCGTGGTAGATAACACGAGTATGTTTATAGAGTTGTTGTAATTTTGCAGTAGTTGTTATTTTTTGTTGAAGATAATTCAAAATGTAATATTAGAAATTAGTTAGGGTAGTTAGAAGACAGTTATAATACTCTTAGAAGTTAGTTGAGGAGGTTACAAACTTGTATAGTAGAGAACTGCTCCTATAAAAGGTAGTAGAACCAAGAGCATTGTGTAAGTTGTATTCATTTTTCAAATTCAGGATTAATCCAAGATTATTTCAGTTTCTTCTTTCTTCTTTTCAACTCAATTCCTCTCAAATTATATGATCTGTTCCAACAATTGGTATCAGAGCGTGGGTTATAATTCTTGGGAAACACGAGTGCAAGTGTGAGGGGGAATCAAAATTGGGAAACACAAGTGTGAGTGAAAGAAAGAAAACATGAATGGAGGAGGATTTCCAGCGAATTTGCCAATTCTTGATGGGAAGAATTGGGAGAGGTGGTTTGCATCAATGAGATTGTTGTTGGGGGCTCAAGAAGTGTTTGAGATTGTTCAAGATGGCTATGAACAACTTGGTGCAAATCCAACAGAACGACAGCAAACAACCTTCAAAGAATGCAAGAAGAGAGACTGCAAGGCATTATTTTACATCCAACAAAGTGTGGATTCAAACAACTTTGAGAGGATCTCGAAGGCATCTACATCAAAGGAGGCATGGGACATCTTGGTCAAGTACACTATAAAAGTGGGGAAAATGCCAAGAAAGTGAAGCTCCAAATACTAAAAAGGCAATACGAACTATTGCAGATGGAAGAAGATGAAGCTGTGGCAAATTATTTCAATCGTGTGCAGATTGTTGTTAATCAGATGAGAACAAATGGTGAATCATTAAGGGAAGTGGCGATTATTGAAAAGATTCTTAGAACATTAACACAAAGGTATGATCATATTGTGGTGGCTATTGAAGAATCAAAGGACCTTGACAAGATGAAGGTGGAAGATTTGCAAGGATCTCTTGAAGCTCATGAATTAAGAGTAAGAGAAAGGTGTGCAGCAACTTCAACATCTCAAGTGCAGGCCCAAGTTAGCAAGAAGACCAGCCAAGGTGATGTGAAGCACAAGAAAGGTAAAGGTAAATTCAAGTGGTACAAGAAATATAATTATGATGAAGAGACTGATGATTCTGATGAAAGGGCTGAAAGTTCAAAAAATTAGAACAAAAGTGATAACAACAACAAATATTCGAATGGTAAGAAGAAATTCAACAAGAAAGAAATCCAATGTCACAATTGTCAAAAATAGGGGCATTTTGCAAATGAATGCAAATCCAAGAAAGTCCAAAGAGAGGATGATGAAGCTCAAATGGAAGCTGAGGATTCAGATTCAGATGATGTGTTATTGATGGCCACCATAAACGAAGAACGTTCTCCGTTTATGGCAACTACAAACCAAGAACGTTTTGGAAAAAGTGTTAAAAACGAAGAACGTTCTTCGTCCTAGTTTTGGTTTCTTGATACTGGTTGTTCAAATCACATGACTGGCCACAAAGATTGGTTTGTAAGCATTGATGAGAAGGTAAAAAGAGATCAGATTTGCAAATAATAGCAAAGTAACTGTAGAAGGAGTAAGAAATGTGATGATTCAAAGGAAAGATGGCAAACAATATTTCATACGTGATGTGATGTATGTGCCAAGAATGAAGTACAATCTGCTAAGTCTTGGACAACTTCTTGAAAAGGGATATTCAATGAAGATGAAGCATGGTGAAATAAGGATGTTTGATAGTGCAAATAGGTTTGCATTGAACGCACCATTGTCCAGAAACAGAACCTTCAAAACAACACTGCCAACCAGATCTTCAAGAATGATGGAGGTTGAAGGATTGAATGAGATGTTGAATCCAAGGGAATGTGATGTTATTACCCCAACTGTTCAACCTCGTACAGCTTGTAGAACTACAACTCAAAAGAAAATAGTCAACCGTGTGGCAAGAGCAGGAGTTGATGTAGGAGATGTTGAGCAAGAGAACAAAGATGCTAATGTTCCAGTTACTCCTGTTGTTGTGCCAAAAAGCAGGAGAAGGGTTCCTGCAGTTTCTACTCGCAAAAGGAAGGAAGTAATTGGGCTGGATGACGATAGTGATGATGGTAAGAGTGAGGTCCAAGTGAAGCTAGTGGATGCGACTAAAACTCATGTTGTAGCTTCTAGCAGTAGGGCAAGAACTGCTGGTCATTCGGTTTGCAGCTGGATGGATTGTCGGAAAAGGACATGAAGTTGGTAACGGAGTTGAAATCTAAAGCATTGAAGACTGCGATTGGTCAAGGCGGCAAGGGGACAAAAGCTGATGTGTTGTTGACCATGAGTGCCTTGACTGAAGAGGGCGTGATTGCAGTGGAAAATGCAGCTTGTGAGAGATTGTTGAGTCAGAGGGTGAAGATAAAGATGAAGTATAAGAAAAGATATGACTGTTTGAACAGATCAATAAAACGCATGATAAACTATCCGTTTTCAGAATATTCTTCGTTTTCAGAACAAGTCAGTGATGTGAATGTTCTTGGCAAATACATTAAGCAATTTGGAGAGGTTTCTAAGGAGGCTACAGACCAAGTTGTTACTCCTTTCTTTGCTGTGGTATCTAATGCAACAATAGAGTTTTGGAGTGTTGAGGTAAAACATTGAGAATCGCTCAAGATTAATCCAGGAAATGATGAATGTGTTTATGGAGAATCGCTCAAGATTGATCTAGGAGATGATGAATGTGTTTTTGCTTTGGATGTTTCTAATATTGAACAAACTGATGTACATAAGGTAATGCAAATTGATGTTGAAAATCAACAAGGAACAGAAACAATCAACCACATTGCAGAGGTTAAAGAGAGCCTTGTGCTGTTGTTGTTGAGTGATGGAAAAGAAAAACTCAAGGATGAGTCAAATACAAAGCAAAACATTGAAGAACAAGAATGCATTTATGAACAGGTTGGATTAAATGGTGATCATGAAATTGAAGAAGAGTTGGATCTGAAAAGAGAAGACGTGGTGAAAGAGCTAAGAAATATGACTCAACAAAAGGGAAAAGTTTTAACACTACAACAATTTGAAGAGAACTTTGCAGTTTATGCAAATGCTGGTCTAGAGGCAGTGCATAAAGGAAAAGATGGTAATAACAGTCAACAATACCAAAATAGTCACGGGGAAGAAGTTTGTGGTGAAGTTGGAGTGCAAGTTTTTGAAGGAAAATATGAAGGAGATTAATAAGAAAGATACAAAAATGTTATAGGAATATGTTCAGCAAAATGAAAAAGTTGGATTCACTTGACAATAGCAAATCTAAGGGATCTAATGTGGAAATAGCTGGTTGTAAGGTTGTTGATGGTTTTATGAACATATCAACAATCTTAACCAAAAGCTTGAAGAAGGTGAAGTTTCAAGAGATGAGGAACAAACTTGGATTAACATCAAATTGAAACACTTTGAATTAGGGGGCATGTTGAAGATAATTCAAAATGTAATATTAGAAATTAGTTAGGGTAGTTAGAAGACAGTTATAATACTGTTAGAAGTTAGTTGAGGAGGTTACAAACTTGTATAGTAGAGAACTGCTCCTATAAAAGGTAGTAGAACCAAGAGCATTGTGTAAGTTGTATTCATTTTTCAGATTCAGGATTAATCTAAGATTATTTCAGTTTCTTCTTTCTTCTTTTCAACTCAATTCCTCTCAAATTATATGACATGTTCCAACATTTTTGAGTTTTGAAAAACTATTTCAAAATAAATTTCAGCCACCGAAGATATTAGTGAGTTGAGTCGTGGACTAGGTCGCGATCTTTAAGACGTTTCGCGGCACTATCAACATTGTGCAAGACAGAAAATCTACCACGACGTCTCCAGGATTAAAACAACCAAGACAAACTGTATCGGAGTTCTATTGCACCGTAGAAAACCATTCTAGAATTACATCCTCAATATGGCGGTTAAAGCCACTTTCAGTTAAAACTATTCTTAATATAGTATTATGACAACTCATAAATCGAAAGAACTACGACATAAAAATCACTCTACAAGGATAGTGGTATTAGGACCACTCAAAAATTAAAGGGACTATGACACAAAAAACCGCTCTAAAACGATAGTGGTATTAGGACCACTCAAAAACCGGAGGGATAAAAAGAAAAGGGAGAAGTGGTTCGGAAGTGCATCAAGCATAAAAGGGAAAAGAGAGTAAGTTAGGAATTGCATCCAACTTTAGTGTGCTTTTAACAAGTGCTTGACACTCTTTATATAGTGATGGAAGCAAACTTATACATGTTTTCTATCAAATGTGGGACTTTAGTATTTATAGAGTTGAAAACTACTCAATATATGAGAGTTTTCCAATGTGGGACTTCAACAAAATTTTAAATTCACACAATAACATACTCTCTGTGTTCCACCATTCACTAACACCAATAGTGTAAATAATCAAATCTTCATTTGGATATAGCTCTGCATATCTTTTCCATAATCCATATTGTCTAAACCTGCTTGAGAGAATTTTAGAAATCTTCCTAAGCAGGGGGCAGTTTGTCAATAATAACAACAACTTGAAACTGTTCATCTAAAAACATACCTTCAAAGGTGATCTCATGAGCTATTTTCTAGATTTCATGGGACTGAGCCTCCACTGATCTGTCATCGGTCATATGATATTTGAGATAACGGCTAACAACATACTTTTTAGTTCCAACTTCCTCGGTATCATATGTCTTCTTCAGAGCATCCCAAACATCTCTAGCACTATTGTTGGAATTGTAGTAATCATACAGATCATCAGCAAGTCCACTAAAAATATAATTCTTTCTTTAACCTCCCATCGAGTTAATTCTGTAGTTTTCTTATCCTTTTCTGTTTGTTCAACCGTTTCTGTGACAATTGGAATGCCATCTTTTAGAATGTTGACAAGCTTTTTCATAGTTAAGAAGAATAACATCTTTTGTTGTCATCGTTTGAAGTGACACACCTCGAACTGAAACAATTTATTGAAAAACAGAAGCAGCAGAACCAAATCTAGTAATTTCTTAAAATTGTTGTTTTTGAGTTTCGAGAAACTATTTTTAACATAAGTTTCAATCACCGAAGATATTACTTGATTGAGTCGCGGACTAGGTCGCTCTTTTTAAAATGTTTCGCGGCAATATCCAAATTGTGCAAGGTAGGCTATCAACCACGAAGTCTCCAGAATAAAACAACCCAAACATATGTATCGATTTTCTACTGCATTGTAGAAAACCATTCTAGAATTACATCATCAATATGGAGGTTAAAGCCATTCTAAAGGTACTTTGACCACTCATAAATCGAAAGGACTATGGCAAAAAAACCGCTCTAAAATGACAGTGGCATTAGGACCATTCAGAAATCAAAGGGACTACGACACAAAAACCGCTCTAAAAGGACAGTGGTATTAGAACCACTCAAAAACAAAGGGACTATGCACAAACCGCTATAAAAGGACAGTGGTATTAGGACCACTCAAAAACTGAAGGAATAGAAAGAAAGAGGAGAAGTGGCTCGAAAGTGCATCGAGCAGAAGACGGAGAAGAGAGAAAGTTGGGATTTGCATCCAACTTTGGTGTACTTTTCACAAGAGTTTGATACTTTTTATATAGTGATGGAAGCAATCCGAGTATTCCACATATGTTAAATATCCAATGTGGGACTTTTGTATTTATAGAGTTGAAAACTGCTCAATATATGATAGATTTCTAGTGTGGGACTTCAATAAATTTTAAATTCACACACTAACATGCTCTATGCTCCAACAATAGTTACTGGTCTTTGGATTAAATATTAGAAGAATTTCTTAATCACAAAAAGTGGTCTAACTCATATGTTTACTTAATTTTAAATTTATGATTTATTTAAAATTACTCACAGTTTGGATGCTAAAATTTATGATTATTTATTTATGAGTTAATTGAAAATTTATTGTTATAAAACATTTCTGGATCATCCAAAGGTTGATTAATTGTTTTGATAATTAATGGACATGGATGGTGGTAGTTGTTGAGATAAAAAACCTTTTTGATATATGTTTTAATGACAACAAGCCTTATGAAATAAATGATTAAGTTTTATGAATGGTGATTTACTAATGATTGCACTTGAGTTTTATTTAAGGAAGATGAATTGCATAAGTGAACATGCAAGAAGCCATTCACATCATCAAAGTACATAAGTATCTACTCAACAATGAAAGAATCTCAAAAAGAATATATCATATATCATATATCAATTATTCAAGAGAATGATTATTACATCTTCAAGATAGCATCTTCATGAAGAAGGTTGTCAAATACATTCATACAACAATCAATGATCACACCATGATATAAATCAAAGCAAATCATGTCTTAACTAAATTGGAAATTGACGACAAGATCATTATGGAAAAACGAAGATCATTTTGGTTTATTAAAAACAGAAGTCTGAAAAACGAAGATCATTCTGATTTATTAAAAACAAAAATTTGGAAAAATGAAGATCATTCTGATTTTTACTACATTCAATAATGATCAATCCAAGAACACTCTGGTCTGCAAAAGAACAAAGTTATCATTAAATCAAGATCGTTTTGGGCTGTCAATCTTCATCACAATTACCAGCCTTTATATCGCAAGCAATAGAATTATATACACAAGATCGTTTTGGACATATTCATTTAAAGAGGATCAACAAAGGCAAAACAAAACATCAAGAACAAAAAACAAGATCAATGTCCAGATTTATGATTAAAAAGTACAGCAAGGATAGAAATACCAACATTGCATCTCTGCAAAAAGCAACACGCGTACAAAGCAGAAAAGCATGACACACAACAACTGTCAAAATCCAGCACTCATATAAAACAGAAACGAAGAATAATATGATTTTACAAAAGAATATTCTGGTTATTCTTCTTTAAAGGTAGAATTAAAATAAAAAATTTCCACAGTTTAAACTACAATTTAAAGAGCATCAAGACTACTCAAAGAAGTGGTCAAGCCCAAAACTTGAGCTCAATGCCCAAATGAGGAAAACAGCCTCAAGATTGATCTTCAAATTGATGAGTTCTGAGAAAAGACACAAGTACATTGTGCTTACATTATTCTACAGAAAGTTATGCATAAATCTGATTTGAAACAGTACCCATTGACATTTCACAACTCATTCAATCACTTTTACGTTTTCCATCAGACCCAAAAGAAAGAACGTTATTCGTTTGTCAAGAACATTATGGACAACAATATAAACACATGTTTAATTGCTTTAAAACAGATCTGGAACTTGAGAAGTGTGTCTAACGACTATATTCATTTTAAACTGAATATTGAAAGCCTTTTATCATCTATAAATTGAAGATTAATTGGAAGATGAAGGCAAGGGTTCAATTTACAAATCTACTCACAATTGTTCAAGTAATAACAAGTTAAAAAACTCTTCAAGCAAACTCCACTCTCTTCACTATATTTGTGGATCATCATTTACTGAGTTTTTTATTTATTTATCTCAAACAAGTGTTGAGAAGTTTCAAGATCCCAAACACTTTTATCATACACATCATTTGTATCTCAAGTCGATCTTTTATGTTAGATTGAGTGTGTTTGTAAAAATCTTTTCAAGGCTGAAAGGTGATTGTAAACATCCTTTCTAGGTTGAAAAGTGAAGATTGTAATTGATCAAGGTATGATCAAGAGAAACGGTGTGAAGGAGAACATTCTGGTTCAGAAGCACACAGTGAAAATATCACGGTTGTGACGATTCGACTAACCCGAGTTGGGTGAACCAGTATACTTTTTGTGTGTGATCTTTGTATCCCTTATCTTTGTTATTTGCACAAAAAAATCACACTTCATTATAAACTAATTTGTTTTATTTAGTTCTAACATATCCAGAACATTCTGGACATTCTGTTTCAACAAAGATTTATCTTGAGTTAATTTAAATTAAGCATAGGAATCAAAATTTTAAAAGGGTCACAATTCAAACCCCTATTTTCTTGTGATTGACATTGCTACTTCAGTAGTATGTGTGTAATATGTCATGCCAAATAAAAATAAATTAATAGCATCATTATGTTTTTACTTTGTGTATTGATGGATCTCCTAAATGAGGACATTTGTATACACATCATGATTGTTGTTTGAATCTGAATCATATGATAATTATAATCAAAGTGCTAATGTTAAGTATGTTTCAATTTCAGTATTCCCATTAGCATTGCACACTAACACTTTATTTGTTTCGGTATTTAATGGGTTCAATTTTTCCAAATGAAAGATGCAAATCGAATTTTACATTGGTGTGTTGGATCTTGACATGGCTCTTCTAGAAGAGGAACTTGCTTCTATTATTGATGCTAGTAGAAATAAAAAGAAAACCCACCACAAGGTCTATGAAAAGTCAAAAAGACAAAGTTTAAAGTTTATGCAAATGAGCATAACAAGTAACATCAAATCAAGTATTTTTGAAAGTGAAAGTGAAAAAGAATTTATGAGTTTTGTGAAATAACGCTCCCAAACTGCTGACAAGTATCTTTTTGGGAAATTAATGAGTGCTTTAACAATAATGAAGTTTGACGGTTCTCGTACTATGCATGATTATGTCAATGAAATGACTAATATTGCAGCAAAAGTTAAGTAATTAGAAATGCAAATGGATGAGAATTTCCTTGTACAATTCATTATGAATTCATTATCGTCTAAGTATGGGCCTTTCTAAATGAACTATAATATCATGAAATACAAATGAAATGTGCATGAATTGAGTAGTATGTTAGTTCAGAAGAAAACTCAACTTAAGAGCAGAGGAAATCACTCCATTAATCTAGTGAATCATTAAGAAGTTGGAAAGAAATTTTGAAAGAATCATGATAAGGGAAAATGACCATTAAATATTGATGATTCTTCTTCTAGTATCCAAAAAAATGAAACAAAAGTCAAGAATTTCAATTTTTGTGGGAAAGCAGAACACTTCCAAAAGGATTGTCCAAGACGCAAGGCTTGGTTTGAAAAGAAACGAAAGTTAAATGCTTATGTATGTTTTGAATAGAATTTAACTGAAGTTCCCCATAATACTTTGTGGATTGATTCTGGATGCACAACTCATGTTTCTAATATGATGCAAGGATACACCACACCAAGAAAGGAGCCACAAGAAGTACTCAACTTCTTGAAATTATATACATTGATATTGTCACGACTCGTTGAAATTATATACAATTAAGCAACTAAATAGTTCTAAATAACCATTTCAATATATATATATATATATATATATATATATATATAATATTTCTCGAGATTTCGACAAAGTATTCTCTGTAATTTCAACGTTTCCAAATATAAAATCATGTTTCAAACTGTTAACCCACTCAATATTTCAAAGAGTAAATCTAAAAATTTAATACATTTCTGAATGATTTTCTAGATTCAAAATAGCTGCAAAATACATCACGACTCAACAGATACGTAACAAAAGGGTCATCTATCAAGGAGGCCTACAAAAAAAAGTGATTGATACTTGAATCTACTAACACCTTGCTTCTCAGCTGCCTATGAATCTGAAAAAAATGAACAACATGAAAGGGTAAGTTAAAAAGACTTAGTGATGAGACAACAACCATCATCAACTAGAAGGGAAACACAAAAAAGGCACAAATAATTTTTTTACAATCTTGTGGCAATTATGCTAAACAATACTATCTTAAATATAGAAAATTCTCAAATAAAGGCTATAAAATCATTAAACTTAAAATTTGGTTGTTCAAGTAGAAATATTTAAAATCCAATTCATCAAACAAGCGAAATCAAAATGAGCAACCTTAAAAGGGTCAAAGAAAATCTAACAAGTAAAAATTTAAATTTTTTTGAGAACCAAGAGGTAGCCTCATCTCATTGATAGCCCTCTTCTCCTAAGGGCGATATTTTCCTTAGGGGTGACTCTATCTAATGAATAGCCGTATCCTCTCAATCTCGCAACGCATTATAACACATCAATTAGGGAGCTTACATCTCGTTGATAGCCATCTCCTCTTAAGGATGACATCTTCCATAGCGACGACTCCATCTAACAAGTAACTCTCCCCAATCAAAGCGATTTCATAATTATGACAACAATTTCCAAAACACATATTTAAATATCATTCCTCATTTCATTGTAACTCATGGAATACATATTCAACTGTACATCAATTCAATATTTAAATACTTTATAATTCATAAATAAATCAAACAATAAATATATTTTACACCAAAGACCATTAAAATAAATAAAGGATGAAACTGACAAAAAATTCAAAGGTTGTGTTCCCTAATTTTTTTTATCAATAGTTTAACATAGAAATGAGTAAAGTAATAATTATAGCATAATAAAAATATGTGACAATGATCGTCGTCTAATCACAACTGTGAAGAATCAACCAAGTTTGTTCTCCAACAACTTCCACATAAGCAGGCAGAACTTCAACTAACAAATTTGAGTATGAAAATATTCCCAAGACTTTAGAAAATTTATCCTAAAGTTTAGCTAACTATAGGAAACCATAAAAGTCCTTAAAATCTACTCTAAGCACCAAAATAAGATTTTTAAACAAAACTAAATTTTTTTGAGATTAATTATTAGCATTGGAATTGTGTATTTACCTCAAAGAGTCTCAATAAACACCTTTCAAAGAATGGGTACGCTTCTCCTTCCTTAACTCACTAACCCTAACCCCAAAATCCTAACCAAGAGCACTTCTATGAGTATGAGAAGTTATACTTTTGGACATGTTAAACTCATTTTATGGGTTGAGGGTTTTTGGGTGTGATTTGTGTTGTAGGGTGAGAAGAAGCAAGGAGAAGAAAAAAAAAATAGAAGCGGGGGGTGGGGTTTAGTGTAGTGTTGCAGCCAAGAGAGAAAGAGAGAAATGGTTAAATGAAAAAAAATAAAGATGGGGTGGAATTTGTGTTTTGTTTATTTATTTATTTATTTATTATTATTTTAAATTAAATGACGTGTTTTAGATATATGTGGACATTTTGATGTTAATTCTTTCAATAAAGAAAGATACTTTATTACATTTATCGACGATTTTTCATGATATGGATACGTCTATTTACTACATATGAAATCTCAAGCAGTGAATGCCTTGGAATATTTCATAAATGTAGTTGAAAGGCAAATAGACTGGATCGTGAGGTTAGATAAAGGTGATGAGTATTATGGAAGATATGATGAATCTGGACAACACCTAGGTCAATTTGGTAAGTTCCTTTAAAAGTGTGGTATTTGTGCTCAATACACAATGTCAGGTATACAACAACAAAATGGTGTATCGAAAAGGCGTAATTGCACCTTAATAGAAATGGTTAGGAGCATGTTAAGTAATTTATCTTTATCCAAATCTTTGTGGATGTATGTCATTAAAACTTCCAGGTATTTGTTAAATAGGATTCCTAGTAAGGCAGTTCAAAAGACACCTTTTGAATTTTGGATAGAAAGGAAACGTAATTTAAGACACTTGCATGCTTGGGGTTGTTAGGCAGTAATAAGAATATACAACCCACATGAAAAGAAATTAGATGCAAGAATAATCAGTGGATATTTCATTGGCTATCGAGAAAAATCTAAGGCGTGTAGATTTTATAGTCCTACCCATAGCACAAGAATTGTTGAAACTGGGAATGCTCGGTTAATTGAAAATGGAGAAAATAGTGGGAGTAAAGCTCCACAAGATGTGGTGATTAAGGAAGTTAGAGTACAAGCTCCTTTAACTACTACTTCTACTTTAACTACTGTGTAATGATCAAGAAGAACAACAAATTAATTATTCCAAAGGTGACAATAAACCTATAATAGAACAATCACAAGAAATAGCATTAAGAAGATCGCAAAAAGAAAGAAGATATGCTATTTTGAATGATTATGTGGCATATCCACAAGAGCTAGAAAATGATTTATGAATTGATCAGGATTCAATTTCATTTTCATAAGCCATTAATGGTAATAATTCTGATAAATGGTTAGATATTATGAAAGATGAGCTTAAATCGATGGAACATAATTGTGTGTGGGATCTTGTGGAATTTCCCGAAGGATGTAAAAGAGTAGGGTGTAAATAGGTCTATAAGATTAAACTTGACTCTCATGGAAATATTGAACGTTACAAGGCCCGACTTGTTATCAAAGGTTTTACTCATAAAGATGACATTGGCTATAACGAAACCTTTTCACCAGTTTCTAAGAAAGACTCTGATAAGGACCTCAAGAAGAGCATGAAGATAATCCATATTTTAATAAATTAGGAAGAACTTTATTTATTTTAATTTGGTTGATATTTATTTTCAGTTTGCTTTAATTTGGGATTGTAATAGTTTTAATATATATTTAGTTGATTTTATATGTAAGTGAAGATACTTTGCTTCCTTACATTTAGTTTATTTTAGAAAAATATGATGTAAGCCCAATATGGGCCTAGAGAATGATGTTACTTATAACCCATTTAGGTTTAGAGATAGTTTTACTAAAAATATGCATTTGTAACCTCATTGAAACAAGTTTGAAATGAATTATAATTTCTCTAATAAGAATTGTGAGTGAGACGTGTCTCCTCTTTGGGTTCTTGGATTAGAACTTTCTTGAATCTTATCAATAGCTTCCTTACCATTTTGACGATTCCACATTGCCTTATCAATCATCATTGTTGTGGCTCCTTCTTCATCTTCTCAACCTGATTCATCTTTTGTTTATTTTCCCTTTTCATTTGTTACTTTATGTGAACAAATCACTTGGTAGATCTTTCTTGCCAATGGTATCTCACGTTCAATGATACCATTATGTCCTTTGGATTTAAGGAAAACATTGTTGATGGATGTATATATATGAAGTTTAGTGGGAGTAAATTTATTATTTTAGTTATATATCTTGATCATATTTTTCTTTCAACTAATGATCTTGGTCTATTTTATGAGACCAAGAAGTTTCTCTCTAACAACTTTGAAATGAAAGATATGGGTGAGGCAAGTTATGTGATTGGAATAGAAATATTTCGTAAAAAATCATAAGGATTGTTAGGCTTGTCTCAAAAAACATATATCAATAAAGTTCTCGAGAGATTCATAATGGATAGATGTTTAGCATCTCTTGTTCCAATACATAAATAAGACAAATTTAGTCTCATGCAATGCCCAAAGAATGAATTTAAAGATAAACAAATGGAAAATACTCCTTATGCATTTGTTGTTGGGAGTTTGATGTATGCTCAAACTTGTACAAGACTAGATATCAGTTTTGTAGTTGGTATGTTGGGTAGATCCCAGAGTAATCCAGGGATGGATCATTGGAAAGCTGTAAAAAAATTATTGAGGTATTTGCAAGGGATTAAGGATGACATGTTTACTTATAGAAGATCTGATCGTCTTAAGGTGATTGAATATTCAGATTTAGACTTTATCGGATGTGTAGATACAATAAAGTCAACATTTGGTTATGTGTATCTCTTGGTTGGGTGATCGATATCATGGAAAAGTATGAAACCGTCGGTCATTGATGCATCCACTATGGTGGCTGAATTTGTGCATGCTTTGAGGACACAATTTAAGCTAATTGGTTACAAAACTTTGTTTCAGGACTTGGACTTGTCGGCAATATTGCCAGACTGCTAAAAATTTATTGTGATAATTCTGCAACAGTCTTCTTCTCTAACAACAACAAGTATTCTTAAGGTGCTAAGCATATGGAAAATACTTTCTTGTTAAAGAGGAAGTTCAGAAAGATAGAGTGTCAATTGAACATATTAGCACCAATATTGTGATTGTTAATCGTTTGACGAAAGGGCTACCACATAAAATATTTAGTGGTCATGTAGAAAATATGGGCATTATATCTGCTAATGAATTTTGAATGACGATGTTTTATTTAGGCTTAAATATTTTATTTGTGTCTATAAGTTTGCGTCTTTTTGATTTTCGTCTTTGTAAGTTTTTTTTTTTTTCAATTTAAACATTGTAAGTTCAATTTAGTTTTAAAATCATCCTGGTTGTTATTTGTTGTTAAAAAAACTTATGTGGCAAACAGATGAGTGACGTAACAGTCTTTTACATGACAATAGTTGATGTTATGTCAAATATTTGAGAACTAGGTATATTTATGAGAACTAAATAAAAAAATTCCCAAATTTTCAAAACCAAAAATCTGAAACACCTTTTCTTCATCTTCTTCTTCATGCAACCTAAAATCCTGGCTATTCTCAAATAATCATTTGCTTCTTCTTTGTTCAACCATGGCATCACCTTCGCCTACAACAACCTCAACTCGTTTTCAACTACCAATATGTGAGTGTAAGAAAGCAATGTGTATATTCATCTCTAACACTGATAAAAACCCTAAACGGTGATTTTGGAGATGTCTTCATTGGGATGTGAGTAATTTTTCTTAAATATGTTATTTTTATATTTATTCTTTATAGTTATAGTTTACATTTACTAAGTTTAATGTTTAATTTTTTGTTTTTGTTTGTAGAACAAGGAGAAGTAGAGAAAGGAGGAGAGCAAGGAGTGAGAATCATAATCCCCAAATTTTCTTATTTTAGATGGAGGGACTAAAATATAACACTTTCAACTTAATTCCACTCCTTTTCCATTTATTTTTTTAATCAATTCAATTACTTAATTGTATTTTTTTAGTCATTTAATTTATTCCATTTAATTATTGATTATTTAATTAATAATAACCGTCCATCAAACTGCCACATCACTCATCTATTTGCCACATAAACTTTTTTTATCAACAATTAACAGTAAGGATGATTTTAAAAGTAAATTGAACTTACAAGGTTTAAATTGAAAAAAAATACTTACTGAGACGGAAATTAAAAAAACACGAACTTACAAGGACAAATCAAATATTTAAGTATTTTATTTATGTATATTTAACTCTCTGAGCTTAATTATGAAATGTTTCGAATTTTAGTTTGTTTTCTACTTATGTACTCATGCAAATAGTGGTATTGAAAACAAATCATGTTATTGATAAGGAATTTATGTTTGAACCCATTTGCATTTCTCAACTTAAGATCATATTGAGGAAAAAAACTTATATAGTAGTACATGAAAGGAAATACATTGATTTATTGATATATAACCGTCTTGACTATTATGAGTTTATTTTTTAATTATGATGAATGACAGAACCAATGCATGTAAGGTTCATTGATGCACATTATGATTGATGTATGCTTAAGTCACATATGTCAACTGAGAGAATGTAAGAATAATTTAAATAATTATAATGACTTATGTGTGAAAAGGTGTGATTATGAACGGGTGAAAATAACACTTATAAATAGTGGTGACATTAATGTTAAAAGGGGTTTTGTCTGCCATAGCCATCAAGAATAGGTCCTGAGAAAGAAGGAACAAAAAGAGATAGATTGAGTATCGATGAATTATTGTCTCTACTCTCAATCATCACACAACATGGAAAAAGGTATTTCATTTATTGTTTTTTTATGACAGAATCATAGATTCCGAGATCCTAAAATAATGATAGTTTTCTTGAATGTCATACCTTGATTGAAAACTTAAACTTACACGTTATTTTGTTCGTCATTATGGTGCAACGTTGGTTGACTTTTCATCTTATTGTGTTGTTTTATTTTTTAATATATTTTATTAATTTGAATGAATAAATGATTTTTTTAATAAAAAATATATATAAAACAAAGGTTTAATTGCATATTTAGTCCCCCTATTTTTACTAATTCACAAAATCGGTCTCCTCATTTTAAAATGTTTTGGTCATTAATTCTGATTTTTTAACAAAAAATTGCGATGTGGCATCTTTTAAATTACGTTGCATATGATACTAATGATGTAGAATGATTCACACTCATGAAATCGCAATAAAATCATCTAAAAACTTAACTTTCAACTTCAATTTTTTTTGTTTTTATAATTTAATGAATGTCATATCAATAATTAATGCATCTAGATAGTTATATATTATGATGTCATGTTTCTCATCATTTAAAATATGTCAAATCATCATTTTTTTTAGTTCAAAAATTTGAAAAAGAGACCAAAACTGTCGACTTTTAAAATAGGGGAACCAATTCGGTGAATCGGTGAAAATAAAGAGTAACAACATAAATTCGATAAGTCATGAGCAATCCTTGTTGACCTTTTCGGGCTTATTGACCTTCTTATGGACTCTCTGTGTGTGTTAGAGATTAATTTTAAGTATGCTTGAAAGAAACTTAAGGTTAATTGAAGTTATTAGTAAAGTTAAAAATTAATCATTCGAAACTCAAAAATTCATTTTTAGAGATTACTTCTCTCAATAGTATTATTCCATAAATATTAGGAGTGTAAAAAAGATATGTTAGGTCGGATTTGGTGTGTTTCTTATCTGGTTCAAATATTTGATCGGGTTAAATTTTAGATCATAACCTGTCCCTTAATCTGATCAAATTCGATGAGTTGCGGGTTCATTAAAGACGAGACGAAATAAAGATGAGACCGAGTTGGTCCCAAAACGAGACGTCAAATAGTAATCCTTAAACATTTTTTTGGGAAAAACAATTAAACATAAATAAACTTATAATAAGTGACGTATCGTTACCACTTGCCAATTCATTTATGAGCAGTAACTCATAATATTGTTTTACAAACTATAAATTAGTAAGTTAGTGATCTGATTGTTAATTTTCTTAAAGAGAGTGAATCAATAATAATATAAAATAATAAAAAAAAATAATTATTTTTCCTTCAATTAATTTTGGACGGGACGGGTAACCCAAGGGGTAACCCAAACTCGATATTTTTTACTTTGTCTTTGTCTTGTCCTTATCTTTTTTGAGACCAAAACAAATCCATCCAATTATTTATGGATCAAGAGGGGTTCACATAACACACCAGATCTTTTACACTCCTAATAAACGTTGACTAGAAATCAAACTCATGAACAATTTTGCATGCTACCTAGATATAAAAGCTGTGCACAATTTATTAGACCTCAGACTATGCCAGCAATAAATGATTTTTGCAATAAAAGAATGATAAAAACCAAGTAGTGGAAGAAGGAGAGGTGGCTACGAAAACAACCAAGCCTTTATTTCCAAAATGGAGATATCGACCCTACCTTAATTTTTGTCACACCCAAGTTGGCTTATTTCATTCATTGTGGAAAGTAAAGCACTTTGCTAAATCATCACAGTTGAGAGAGAAGTTAAATTAAATAATTGTTCTCAAGTGTTATGGAGCATCATAACTAAAAAGGGGAGAAACCCTTTGTACCCTCACCTACTATAAATTTGGGTCGTTTTTAGCCTTTATTATGGGCGTTTGTTTTAATAACTTATCTAAACAGCTCCTCCAATATCTTTTTCTCATGTTACATGAATGCCAACTAATTAACTCAATTCATTCATGTATTGATTGAAGAGATAAGTTAATAGTTTTTTACTAATAAAAACGATATTGATTCATTTAAATCGATATAAATTATATCAATCGAGAATATTATAATTCAAAGTCGTAAAAATTAAAAAAGATAAATCTGCAAGAAAAAACTCACAACATCTAAGTTAATAGAATCAAATAGAAAAATATCTACAAAAGTAATAAATCTTACAAATATGATAAAATTGAGGTGTCTGAAATACTTTGGAACTATAACGTTGATGACGTAAAAATCATTAATTGAATTTGCACTTGATCGAAATTGATCTGTCAATCTGAACCAAAGAACACCATAACAAGATAGGAAACCAAAACGTCCCACGAAGACAACGGACAAAAACAATATCGCACAACAATGACGAAGCCGCGAAAAAAACATGAAAGGAAAATTAGATATGTGTGAAAATAACTAATTTAGATAAAAGAACATAAATTAGATGGATGATTTCATATCAAAAATTGGCCTTAAACCACTCTTCTTGAGTGAAAAAATAGAAACTGAACAATAGAAATAAGAGAAAAAAGCAAGGCGGCGGCTAGATTACGAAGTTATCTTTAACGCAAATTGTTATTAATTTACACATGATAATCCTTGCAATGATTATTTCATCCCAATTTATTCATGGTAAAAAAGTTGAAAATAAAATAAATTACAAGAATACTCATCAAGATTCTAACATCTCACTCACCGCTCATACAATAACAAAAAAACAAAAGACCATCCTTCCTCAATCCTAAACTCTCAAATCTCAAAACTCTAGATTTTGATGTGATACAAAAATTAAGCCGTCATTATACTCAATGATCTCGATTGTCGATAAAGTTCAAACAATTGAGATTCTAAGTGTCCAATTTGCTAAAATCGCAATGTGAGTCACATGATTTTTTCTTTCTAACAAGATTGAAATTGACTAAATGCAGTAGCAACATTATCTATCGTCATCCGAGTTCCAACTCTCAACATTTGACAATGTCGGGCTTCAAACAAACTTGAACCCCGTATTTTGGCTTAATTGTGAGCACAACCACAGGGGCATGACGGTAATTATCAGAAATAGTGAAGCTAAATCGAGAGATCAACATCGCTAATATAATTTTAGCTTCCATTAAGGCAAATGTTTGTCCAACACAATTTCTAGGACCAAAAGCAAATGGTAAAAATCGACTAGGAATGTATGATTTTGAAGTAAACCTATCTGGATTAAATTCATTTGCATCTTTACCCCATAATTTTTCACTATGATGAATAGCCAAAACAGGAATCCAAATTGATAACCCTTTAGGGATATAAAGGTCACCCAATATTATGTCTTCAAAAGCCATTCTAGGAAGCACAGATGCTGGAGGATATAGCCTTAATGACTCATTGATTACCATATGCAACTGCAAAATAAAATGTTTGGTTAGTTTATTATAAACAAAAAAAAAATGTTTGATTAGCTGATATATTATATATAATTTTTAGAAATGTTTAACATTTAATCCTTTAAAATCTTGCATTTAAATAGTATAATAGTAATTAGAAGTGCACAATTTCAGATGAATATGAAAAATGAAATTTAAAATTTTCTTTTTAAGATAGGCAAAGTTTAAAAGTATTGATATAATCATTACATGTGATAGAGTTATTTGAGATTAATTTATGATTTTTTTCTTATATTAATTAATTTAAAATTGGAGAGTATCAAACAATTGAAGAACAACTTTGTCAAGATTTTTTTTTTTTTTAAGTGGGTGGCCACGAACCTGACCATTGATTAACTAAGGTCAATTCATTTTCTTTTCGTTTCTCTTTTTTCGACGATTTTTTTTTCTTCTCATAAAAGTATGGTTGTAACGTTATTCAAAATTTGAACAAATAGCTTTTAACTTTTGTGCACTTGGACCCTCTAAAAAGAAAGATAACTATAACTACAATTAATTAATACTAGTATTAATTAATATATTATTCAATAAATATTCGTCCAAATGACACCAACTACTAGCGCACGAGTGCACAGATGATAGCTAAATAAATCATATTTTTTGTTTTTCTTTTATCTAATCATACTTTTTTGTTTGTTTCTCTACATTCGTATCTGGGCTAAACTAAAATATTTCTAAACATCGTGCTAATAATAAATTAATCAAAAGGCTAGAATCAAGCTTTTGGGTGAAATACTATAGCCTAAACCTACTATATATAACTAAAAGTTCCGGTAAAAAAAATTAGAATTAAATGTTTATACAACAAAAATAAAGTTTTTAACTCTATAAAATTTTAAAATTTTGATTTTAATTTTTATAAAAGAATTATATTTTTTAATTTATATAATTATCATGCAAGTGTTTTGGTCTCCGTTAGACTATCAACGTATAAAAAGTTATTTTACAGAAAATAAACTCAAAAACCAACTTTTAAATTTATATTTTAAAGATTTTTATTTTAAATATATGACATTTAAAAAATTTATATTTAATTTATTTCGAGTTAAAAAAACTTAAATTTGTGTGAATTAACTTTTAATAATGTTCTAAAGATGCTTACAAAATATAATTCAAAAATTTAAAAGTTAAAGATCCTTTATCCCACCAAAGACTAAAATAGTTCGTAGAATAATCTTGTAGGAATTAAAAAATGTGATTTTTTTTACATCGACTAAAAATCCTTAAAATAAAAATCTAAAATTTGAATTTTGAACTCATTTTTCTATAGAAAAACTTTTTATATATCGTAAACATGTATAAGAAAACAATCAAAAATATATATTATCATCCAACAAAGACTAAAAATACTTGTACAATAATTATATAGACTAAAAATATAATTTTTCTTACAAAAACTAAAATAAAAATTTTAAATTTTTTTAAAAACTAATATCTTATTTAACCGAAAATCAAATCCAAGAAACAATTGTGCATAAGATTCAAATTTGACCAACCCGCCGCTTCTAAGTGTGACATAAAAAAAATGCTTTAACCTTTCATAGTAGTTAGAAATTTAAAGATATAAAGAATATAATCAACTTTAATGGCTTTTCAGAATATCCTTATTTGCTTTTGAGGAATTGAACTGCTTTTATGAATTTTATACATAAAGAGTCACCGAGGTGATCTCCGGATATACACTAATTAATGAGAGACAATAATTTACTACTAAAACGATTTTTTAAAAAGTGATTTTTGTTATTATTAATTTAAAAATTATTTTGTAGAAATTTTTAAGAAAATAAAAGTTATTTCTGTTTGTTTACTAATAAGATCATTTAAAAAAAAATATTTTTTATAAGAAATTACTTAAAATAGTTTTTTATTTAGCTCAATTTTTAAATTATTTTATTTTTTAAATTATTTATAAAAAAAAAGTTAATAACTCTTATATGTAATTAGTTAATATAAAAAAGTGATTATCTAAATATAAATAAATAAGTAACAAACTGACCTTTAGAGTTTGTATTTTTATTTATTAATTTTTTTTCTTATTAATTAATTCAAAAAAAAAAAAATGACTTTGATTATCTAATATTTAACAAAAAGATAAATAAAATATGATCAATAATTATTTCACTTAAGATTTAAACTTAAGTTCATCAGAAATCTCCTATTTAACTTAAAACAAAAAAAATAAAGTTTTTGTTAAATACTTACAATAGTGAGCTTGGAGAGTTGATCCAAAGAAGGAATTCCCCCATTACAAACCCTTTTAACCTCATCTCTAACCTTATCTTGCCAAGATGTATTACTTGCTAGTAACATAACTGTCCAAGTGAGTAAAAGTGCTGTTGTTTCATGTCCAGAAAAGAAAAATGTTTTGCATTCATCCATTACTACTTGAAGATTTAAGCTATTATTTTCATTCCTTGACCCTTTCTTTTGCATCTCATTCAATAGTATTCCTAACAAATCATTCCCATAAGAATTGCTTCTTCCAATCTCAACACAATCTTTTCTACTTTGAATAATTTCCATCAATAATTTCTCCACTTCCATCTTTAAAGACTTTATCTCTCTATTGTACTTGCTTGGAAAAAACCTATAAGAAAAAAATTTGATCTTACATGATTTTGTATTTAACGAAAAGGACATAAAAGATGGAGTAAAAGTGTGTCACTATGATGCTGGATTTGGATTAATTTTAATAAAACCTCAATTTGTCGAGAAAAAAATGCATTAAATGGTTGTAGGTAAAAATGAAAATATTTAATTGAAATTAAAAAATTAGGTTTGATAATGTCATTTAAGTTGCTGCGACATCAAGGCTTTTGATGACTTCATAACCACAATGTAACTAAAAGTGTCTTTAGATACTTTTCAGTGACTAAACGTGCTTCTGTTATAGAGTCTTTTAGATTTAAAAAAATAAAATTTATTTTTTTAGATCTAACGGTTTGCACAATGCAATAATTGTAGAAGATTCAATTTATTTTTTGGATTTGAATAGTGTGCAGTTACAATTTCGTGTAATCACACATTCAACCACATTGATGGTCGATAGGTCAAATTAAACGGTCTAAATTTAAATACAAATTTTGCTTTCTTTTAAAAATTAAAATACCAATCTTCAAATATGGACCGTTCGACCTTGATATAACTGTCATCGATATGATTGACTATGTAATTGCACGGGATTATGACCGCACACAATTCAATTTCTAATTTTTCGCATGTTAAGAATGTGACCGAACCCGCAATTTAAAACCTTTGATAAAAGAAAAAAATGGTGGATTAGAGAAAAGTTGTAAAGTGAAAGTACCTGCTTCCAGGAAAGCAAAGATGGCGACTTGCTTGTGCACAACGAGTCTGTAAAACTGTTAGAAGATGGAATATTTTCTTTCCCTTTTGGTAACTTGTACCAAACTCTGTTCTAGATATAATATCTGCAGTAAGTTTTGTCATGTACTCACCAATTTCCACTTCATTTTGTCCACACTCTAACCCATTTTCTAGTGATTCTAGCATCTCTTTAGTGCATTCCACCATATGCCCTGCATAGCTCTGCAAATCAACATGTGCATCAATTTTTTTAATCACCAACAACTATTTTCAATAGTAGCACCAACACTTTAAATTGAAGGTGTATCTGATACATGTTTGTGTTTGGCACACGTAAAACACTGACAAACTTATATTTAATCATTTTCATTTTTATTCAAATTATAATTTTATGTTTATATGTCATTGTCAGTTATGTCAGGTGTTTGACACTGACACATGATTATGTTCAATTAGTTTTATGTTTTCTAATTATAACTAGTGTTTGTGCATCAATTGTATTGAGTGTCTAACCGTTATATGATATTGACACATATGATTATATTTAATCATTTTTTATTTTTTCAAATTACAATTGGGATTTAATTTTTTATGTGTTAGTGTTTGTTAGGTAGAGTTTGTGTTAGTGCTTCATAGTCGGCAATTAGTATCCCACTATAAAGCAATGACACATATTCAAGAGAACACTAACACAAATATGTTGACGCCAATAACAATTTAAAAAAATTGAATACTTTGGTCATTAACATATGTCATGATTACGCCTTAAATTTAAAGTGTCAGCGTTATACAGATTTCAGAGACACTTTGTAAAAAGTATAAGTGATAATTATTATGATTGAATATACCTTAAGTCTATCTCCCATGAATGCAGGGGCAACAATGTGACGTTGATGATACCAATCTTCACCATTTGCCATCAAAACTCCTTCTCCAATGAAATTTTTTGAACCTTGCTTTTGTTGCCATGATTTCCCTGAAACTGTACTGTACTTTGAAAGAAACTCTTTTATCAATTCTGTTTCTGTCAAACACAACCTTGGCTCTGGACCATTCCAATATATATATCTCTTTCCTACACAAAATCAAATTAACATCTCCAATTAAATTAATTATGATTATTATCGTAATTTAATTATGTATATATTTGTATGCACATATATACAAAAAGAACGACACAGATGAGAACACTTTGTTATTATTATTTTTTAAATAACTAAGTGTTTTCATATGAGTCTGTAGCGATCTTTATAATTGATAATTTATGTATTTACCGAATTGGGAGGACCAGAGAAGAAAATGAGGAAGAAGGCGACCAACGATGTCATGGCTTATAGTTTTCATGTCATTTGAGGTTGTTTTGGAAACAAGGGAAGCCATGTCCAAGATGTTTCCGGTGAAGAATCGAGGTTTCGGGCCGTAAACACCTTGTTTCTCCATGATTTTCTTGATTCGTAGTGGAGTGAGAAAGTAACATGAGATGTTTTCATACAAGAGTTTAAATAAAAGAGTTGCTAGTATGACCAAAAGGATTGTTAGAACCACCACCATAACCATAGCCATGGATATTGATTTATGGTGGTAATGTATATTTTTGGTTGATGAGAAGTGAATGTGAGATTATAGAAAGAAGGGTGATATGAGATGGGAATTTGATGCATGATTCAACTTATATATATAGTGGGAATTTAATGGATGACTATTCCTTCATATTATATTCATACATACTATGGCTGAGTTGATATATTGTATCCAAATTACAAAAATATAAATAAACCTTTCTTAGTCATTTTGATCTTTGAATGTATCTTGAGTTAGTCTGTTTAGTCATTAAATGTGTTTTTCACTGATAAATTTAGTTCATAAAATTATTAGCAAAAGAGATAATTGGAGATGTATTTGTAATTTCGATATATTTATGAACTATAGTGATTACGTCTCAAACATTCAAAAATCAAAATGATTGTTTAGTCGTTTGTAATTTAGGATCTGGCTTGTGTGTATTCACAACTTCGTGATTATACGCAATTGGTCACATTTAAACTTTCTGATCAAGATCACATAATTCAAATTTCAAAATTATAATTTAATATTTAAAAAAAATTAAAATCTATATTAAAATATAAATCATCTAACACTGCAGAAATTCCAAATTTGGTTTAGTGGTTTTTGCTTCCAACAAGATTTACCGACTTCAACAGAATTTATATGCAACTGTTAGTTTCACTTTGCACACAAGTTGTCACAAAAATCTGTTCACTACTTTACTATAAAAAGAGATGTTCTCATTGCTTTGGAAACAAAGGACGGTGTAGTGTGTGCACATACATAGATATGAGAAAATAGTCATGATTCACGAGGTTATATTTTTTCCACACTGATATGTAGACACAAAATTTCGATACTGTATATCTAATTGGATTTTGAAGAGAGAGAAAGATTTAATGTAAATAAAAAATGGTACAAAATTTTTTAAGAAATCCATGGAATAAGGAGAGGAAATTCATATTGATGAACAAAACATAAAGTATATTAATATTCTTGGGAATTTATGTTGAAAATATATTAAATTGATTAAAAAAATTATTTAAAATAAATACATCATACCCTATTTATAGAATTTATGAATAATTAATTATTAACTCTTAACTAACTCACAAAAAAAAGCTACTACTAATTCATCTATACTCTTACTAATTACTATTTTCTAACAAAATTTGTTCAGAATACGGTGTTCGATGTCAAAATTTGATGTCTAAAAAACATTTCTTAAATATTTTCTAGTCATAAACATTTGGTTTTTTGGAAAAAAAATTTATAATAATAATTATTATTCTAGTTAAAGTTTGAATTTAGATACTTATAATCAGTTCAACTTTTATTAAAGTTCATTAATCTTTTAATTTTCCGACTACTCGAGTCCAACCACTTTTATTCATGAGTTTGTTATACATATCTTGTTACAAATGACAAGTTGAATTTGTACTTAGGAATTAATTTCAAAGGAATCCTTAATTTTAATTTGATTCAAATAAGTTATGGGGTGAAAATGTAGAACACCAAGCATATCTTGGTGTGAAATTTCAAAATTCTGATAGAAAGTTTAGAGAAATAATGGAGTGAAAGGTATTGTTTAGTCATCTCAAATGATTATTTACACATAGTTTAGTATTTATACATTATTTATTAAATTGTAAACTAATAACTTCCTAACCAACTTGTAACTGATTCTCAACTGACTGTCTGCTCAACAATCCATCACTTAACTTCCTAGAGAATTTAAATGAATTGCCTCTTTGCATAATTATATTTTTTTTTGTGGAATTTTGCATAATTATATGGTTTAATGGTTACTTGGATTCTCTGGCTTTACTAGTATCTACTATGTACCACTTGGTTGAATTTTATGTTATTTTCAAAATAGTCTTTTGTTGGTAAAGCCTGGAGAATCATTTAAATCCTTATTGAAATAGATTCTACTTGCAGCACTTGATTTGGTTTAACATGGTGCTGAATCATCACCCTTTTCTCCCATATTTAGACATTGAGAACATTTTTTACAATTGTGTTGAGTATGGCTCTTTTGTTTTCTTGTTATTGTATGTTGATTGTTGCTAATCATTTACATTATGTAAATGAATTGAAAATCATGTTGGGAAATGAGTTTGACATAAAAGACTTGGGTGTTGCTATGAAGATTCTTGGTATGGAAATTCAGAGGGATATGAGTGCTAGAAAATGATGGCTCTCTCATAAAAGCTATGTTGAAAAATGTTAGACATATTTGATATGAGTAATTCAAAGGTTGTGAGTACTCCATTGGCAAATCACTTTAAGTTGTCATTGAATCAATGTCTATAGATAGATGCAAAAGTTGAGTATATGTCCAAGGTTTTGTATGCCAGTGTTGTTGGTTGTTTAATGTATGTTATGGTTTGCACTAGACTAGATTTGGCACAAGCTGTTCGTCAAGTTTGTAAGTTTATATCCAAACTAGGTAAGCAATATTGGGAAGCAGACAAGTGGATTTTTAGGTATTTGAATGGTACAATAGATCATGGTATCATGTTTAGTAGCGAACGAGTGATCCTTTAGTTGTAGGATATGTTGATTATGATTATGCAAGTGATATAGATGATAGAAGGTCTACAACAGAATATGTCTTTACCCTTGCAGAACGACCTATCTATTTGATGTCATCAGTTCAATCCATAGTGGCTATGTCTACAATTGAAGCAGAGGACATGGCACTAGAGGCTGCCAAAAAGGATTTTTGGCTTATAGTATTAGTGAAAGAATTGGGTACTAAGTAAGGTGGAATTTGATTGCATTGTGATAGTCATATGCCATTTAATTGGCAAAGATTCAGGTATATCACGCTAGGACCAAATATATTGATGTGAGGTTTCACAAGATCAGATAGTTACTTGCATCTGGACAAACATTATTTGAAAAAGTTCATACTTCAAAGAATGCAACAAACATGTTGACCAAGCTAGTCACCAGTGACAAGTTCAAGCATTGCTTCAAACTTGTTATGTGTTTCTCAGTGTTAAGTAGAAGTTGTACCCCCAATTGTTGAGAGTGTCATGCAATAAATCTTTATAGGGGTTTGATATTCACCAAGGTGGAGATTGTTGGGTATGACTCATAGGTAGTATCAAGTGAGCGGTTTGACCCAACTAATTGTTGTGGGTGCAACTAGGGGTGTGGGAGCAATGGCTCTCTGTGGTATGATTCAGAGATATTTTTGTAATCTAAATCTTACTATTATTATTCAAGCACAACTTGTACTCTGTAAATTCTAATTCATTCATCTAATAAAAAAAAACTACAGCTGCTCTGTAGTCGGAGACGTAGGCATCATTGATCAAATTTCATTACCAAACATTTTGAATTTCTATTTATAATTTTTTCTTTATTTTTTTAAGATTTTGTTACTGTTCTAACAAATTAGATTCTATCTTACATCGTATCTTTCATGAAGCTAATAATTGTGCAAATTGACATGCTAAATTTGGCGCATGCTCGGATGAGTTCTTGAAGATGCGCAAATTCAACATGTTGTGGTTGTCGATGCTTTACACATCATTTATTTTAGAGCTCAATTTTTGTTTTTTTGTTTTTATTTTGTATCTAATAAAAAAACATCTAACTTAACTTTAGTTATTAATTAAAGTTAAAAAGGATCGTAAGGCAACTAAAAGTTGACTAGGCTTTATGTAAGCTCTAAGTGTGTAGAGTTAATTCATGACTTCAATTTGTCCCTTTATACTCTCAAACAACATCTTGACAAGAGAGTGATATAATGTAATTATATTATGGACAAAATTTAGATGCATTCTCTTAAATATTTTTTTATATGATTTTTAATTTAATCGATAGTAATTTTATTAAATTTATAATTTTTTAAAGTTTATTATAATTATAAAAGATATATTTTATATGAAGAACTATACGAAAAGTAGTTCAGTTTTTTCCTTTATTATTTAACATTTCAAATAGATTATGAAATCCATTAGCCGTATTAATATTATTATTTATGTTTTGATCTCTTTATCGAGTCATTCTCCTAATTTTCAATAGTACCCAACGGAATATTTTAACTACTTGATTTTATTTATATGTAATCTTTGAGCATTGAGCACCTTTTAAAAGTTTATACCCAATGGAATAAAATGCTTTTGATAGCACAGAAATTATCATTCTAAAAGCAAACTACAAGAAAGTTTAGCGGAATGTGTATCAGTCATAGTCATATATGTGAACAAATCCTATATAGGTATAAAAAGAAAAAGTTAGATAACAAAAATAAAAATTATATAAAATAAACAAAACAAAAAAGAAGCAAAAGGTAGAACAACTCGATGTGAAAGTTTGATATTTTTGGCCTGGTTAACATTTAAGAACAATTTTAAAATTTTTAACATGAATACGAATCCATAGAATTGTCAAATTGGTTGATCTTATCCGACATAACTACTTTGCACTATTAAGGCTTATGGATCAGCTCAACCCAATTTCTTTTCCTTTTTTTTTAATTTTTCAATACTTAAAATTTGAAAATGAAAAATTATATCTCACAAACTAGCAAGACATATAACAGATGACATCAAAGTAGAGGACCAGACGGTGACTCTGACTGTAAGTTTAATCAGACCTTAAGCTTTTAGATTTTTTTATTGGACAAAAGTTAGATGCATTTTCTTAGATACTTTTCATATGATTTTTCACTAAACTAACTTTGATTTTTCAAATTCATAATTTTCTAAAAGTTTTTTATAACTACAAAAGGTGTATTTTATGTTAAAAACCAGACGAAAAACACCTAAAGAAATGCACTTAGGTTTTTTCCTTTTATATTTGGTGATTTTAGTCTTTTTAGGTCTTTTTGGTTTGTTAGTAGATCGAGTTGGATTTAAAAATTAAGGTGGACAACTTTTCTTTTTACAATTAAGAGAGCAAGAAAATAAAAAAATCTAATTTATTTTTGGAAAAAAAATTACGTTAAGTTTTTTTTGGTGAATGCTCACCCAATGCTCCATTTTTTTTTGTTTTTATCAGATTCTAGTTTACGGTAATTTAAAAGTACACTAACAAATCCTAGTTTCTGGTAGTGTATCAAAATCAGGGACAAATGAACACTCACCAAATTTTTTCTTCTTACAATAGAATAGTCAAAAGTTCAAAGATCTCGCTCGATTTTTAAAATTGGCTAAATAAATCAACAAAAAAGACTCAATTATTTTTAAACTATTTAATACAACCCGTTCTAGACTAAAAAAGGGATCAACTAGCCCAAATTGTTTGGTCTATGAGGTGTTAGTTCAGTGATAAGACTTTAGTTATATAATTTTAAAGGAGAGAGTTCAAATCCTCTTAAATAAACTTGTTAAATGAGTTATTAGTGTTCTTTATTCCTTAATTAATAATAATTTTCTTTTCTCTAAATTTTTTTAAAAAACAATTAACGTGTACTATCTCTGATCACTATTATAAAAAAAAAAATATTTATGTTGGTATTAAAAAATATAGTGAAGTACAATTAATTTTCTAAGTATCATAGTTAAATTTATTAAATTGTTCATTATTAATGTCAAACACTTACCTATCAATATTAAATGTTTTGAATTAAATTAATATATACATTATGAATAATAACATTAAATAAGTCAAATGAAATTATTTTTTACTTATCATAATAACCAAAATTTAAATTTTTTTAAATAGTGATAAAGGAAGTATATAGTTTTGAAGAAAATCAAAATGTATAGTTTTAGAATTAAAAAAAAAAATAATAATAAGCAGCGTCTCTTTCCATAGCTTTCTGGAAAAAGGGATTTATACAAACGAGGCCCCAATAGAATCCCTTTGTCTTAATAACACATGTCTTCGATATTTAGTCATAAGTGTGAATAGTCATGTTAACACAACAAATAAAAGGATTATCGTCTAGAGAAAACTATAACTATTTTTTTGTTAATGAAAAGTTACAAAATAAAATTTTAAAATTTGAAGATTTTTCTTTATATTATTTTTTTATGAAAAAAGTTTAGGATAAAGAGAAGACTTAGGGAGGATTTTTCTTTAAAACATCTAGATATGTGTGATTATGATATAGTTGTGAGGTGTTTGAATGAGGTATATTAAATCATTGGTTCAAATTTAGCCCATTATTTTTTTTAATTAAGTTAATTATTAATTTTGATTGAAAATCTGTTTTTGACCGAAAATCTAGTTAACTATATATAGTTTTTTTTTTTTTTTTACATATATAAGAATCAAATACTTTAATGGTTGAGCTCTAACATAGACTTCCTCTCTATTGATAATGGTTATGATAAACTCCTTCCCTCCTAAAATAATTGTCATGACTATTTGTCTCAAATTAAGAAAATATGAAGAAAGAAAATTATAATTTTATGTTTATTAACCATTGATGTGTTTTGATTATCATAAATGTAAAATAAAAAATAATAATATAAAAGTGATTTACATAATATTAATTAGATGACACGATGGGAAGAAGGTCCCACATAGGTAGCTCGGGAAAACTAATCTAAATATTAATTTATTATCATTTGCCTAAAAAAAAACAATTAAAATTACGCAAAATTATGTCTACGGTCATTTAAGTTTGACTTATTTTCTAGATTAGTCTTGTAATTATTTTTTCTTTTTAAATTGATTTAAGTTACATTTTGTTTGCACCGTTAGATATTTGTATCACTTTCAACAATGACTAGTGCAATTGAAAGTATGTGACCATTAGAAAAAACTCTACCTAATATTACAACGATATGTTCCTCAATTAATCCTTTAAAAAATAACTATCAAACCTTATATGTGATCCACGTTTCTTGATTTTCTTTACAACCATTTAGACACATTTATAACATTTAAAAAATTGGTAATAAAGATCTATTAACATAATCAAATGTCATTAATTCTATTCACTTACAAAATAGTTTGTATAATTTTTGAATTAAATATTAACAAAAAGTTAATTTGATAAAATGGTCAAACTAAAAGGACTACTTGAATAATATAATATAACTTAAAGTTAATTATATAAATTGAATATATAATAAATGAAGAATTCAAGAAAGAAAGAAAAAAAAGAAACTTAAAAAGATCAATTCAGAAAAATAGTCAATCATAAAAGATCACAAATATAATTTTACCCTAAAATTATATTAAAAACTAAAATTGACGATTTTTTTAAATAATTTTTTTTACAAATATAATCGTTATTTACAATGGAAGGACAGGAATATCATGTTATTAATTTATAAATATGCCGCGTTGCAGAATACAAAGCATTGAGATCGAACCAACTATCAAGAATTTTGTTTTTCTTAAATGAATTAGCAAAAGAATGTTTGATACTATTAAAAAAATTGTCAAAGCTAACGTTCATATGGTTAATAATGATTATTGCACATGAAGATGGTTCAAAGAGAAGAATTTCATATATTTCAAATTACTTTTGAATGCATCAAAGCATTCTATTCTTTAATTAGGATAGCTAGCACATTTACCAAAGTGGATTAAGAATCAAGACTAACCGAAAGCTTAACATGACTAATCCTCAATATTAAAATCAACAACATAATTAAGATTTGCAAATGTGTTTATACTTTATAATTCAAATGGTACTCGGAATCCAGTCCAAGAATCGATCTATATCAATTTATATTTAATTTGTCTTTTGGATATGTTCTATCAAGATTCATACACTAACAAATTAAATGGTGGCGATTGTTATGATGGTGCATATAGTTGTTGGAAGAGTCTAGGGAAGTATTGGGAGAAGCAACAATAGACTTCATCCACTTAAAAGATTTCACCTTTATTTCCCCACTAAATTAGACTATAGTTTACATAGACTTAATCAATACTAGGATCTCACTCTCGTTTCTCCGCCAAGTTGAATCATGGTTCTTCATACTACTTGTTGGGGATGGTTCTCATAGACTTAATCTATATTAGGATCTCACTCTCGCTCCTCCACCAAGTTGAATGATGGTACTTCATACCATTTGTTGTAGAGTCTAGGAAAGCGCTCAGTGGCGGGACTTAGTTAGGACATAGGTTGTGGTCACGATCACACAAAGTGTCCATAATTTTTTAAAACATACTACTACTATTAGTTTTTTTATAAGAGATATTTGAGTTATAATTTGATCAATAAAAATTGATCTATTTCATCCATTTTATGGATTAATTCAGATCTGCTGCAAACCATTAGCACAATCAGGTCCCAAATTTTTTTATAATATACCTACCTTTGAAAGATTGCATTGATATTCTTAATTTTTTTATGCTCTAACCACTCTAAAATTTTATATTTGCACAGTCTAGAATACCCAAATTCTTAAATTTACCCACGAGACAATTTCTCTGTATCTTCTCTTTGTCTTCTTCCTATCTTTTCTTTAAACAATTATTGTAATTATAAAATAAAATAAATTTTTCAACCTAATTTCCAACTCTTTGAGTTGAATTTTATCTAGAGATATAAAAATCAAATCAAATGATCGCAATAATTTAACAAAAACTAATTAAATTAGTTTGATATTTTTTATGGTTTTGAATCCAAGTTGGACTAAACTAATAAATCTCATATTTATTGATTTGAAATATAGTTTCACGTAATTTTAAAATAGATTGTCTAATACTCAAACCAAAAAATTATCTTTTATCAACACTATGTCAATATTGGTATCTTAAACAATGTGTTGTGTTTAAATGTATTTTAATAATTATATATATTATTTTTGTGTTAAGAAAGTTGTATTAATAGTGTAAAAATTTGAATTTAATTTGTATGCATCGACAATGTAAATATATTTTACACTGTCAATTAATCATAACCGCTAGATTAATAAAACAGTTTGACTTTTATCATAATTATTTTTAAAATCACATTTATGCATGTGCTGACATTGTAAAACTTTTCATACCGACAAAACATAACAATTTAACTCTAAAAAATTTAGTGTTTGAAAAAAAATAGATTTTTAAAAACTAATTTTTAATTATTAAAAATGTTAATCAAAATTTGATCTACTGTCTCTCTCTAATGAAGGTTAAGAGTTTGTTCGTCAATATATTTTTGTAAATTTACTACTTAAAATTCTTATATACAATACAATAAAATTTGGTCATCTCAATGTTTTAGTTCAAGTTCCGCCACCGGAAACTCCAAGAACCAAATGTTCTAAGATCACAAGAGATTTTGACACCACATCTTCATCTCAAAATATTCAGATATTAGATATATGAGTCAACTCTCTTATATATATATAACATTTTCTCCATTCATAGTCGATGTAGAAGAAACGACCCACATTTAAATTACAACATTAGTGTTGTACACTACACCATACAACTAACACTAGATGTTCCGAACATGACAAAATATCCATAATTATAGTAAAAGTGAAATCGAATTGCACAATAAGAAAGGAGGAAAGCAAGATATAATTATTAGATATGGTTGAAGTTTGAAAACTGGTTTCTTCTAAAATGTCACCCTTGCCGGAAAGGGCTTAAAGAAAATCAAAATGTACGTTCTAATAATGATTCAAAAATACAAGTTTTTCATGCATGGCATGTTATAAAAGTAAGAAGTTGTTGTTGACCAGAAAAGGAGAGACCGATGGTGTACACTCTAAAAAATAATAGCACAAGGATCCCACAATTACTATTGTTTTGTTTTGTTTTTGTTTTTTTGGTATTATTTCTATATGCTTTTTTTAGCTCGAAAATGAAACTTTGTATATCGAAGTGGTCAGTAACTAATTAAGATCGATGTCTTTACATATTTCGGATTTTTTTTTATAATATCCTCTTGTATAAAAAAAATTCTAAAATACTTTGCTTTGAAATTTATTTATCAAAATTAGTTATTTTTTGAGCATTTAAAAGGTAATAATTGGTTGCATATTGAGATGCAATCAGCACAAAAAAAAATCTGAATAGTAGTTGGTTGCATCTTGAAATACGATTTTTTACACATATATTTATTTTTCATTTTTTTTATATTAATTGATAAAATAAATAAAAAATAATAAAGAAATAGTACTTAATATTAAAACTAATTAAAATTAGTCAAAAATATACAAAATATTATAGAGTTATCGATAAAATTATTACACTATTTTAATAAGGCCCTCTTATTTTGCGGCCTATTCACTTAATAATTATTTACTATACTTTGTGACATTGCGAATAAATTATCAATTCTCTTCCATTTTGTAGTTTATTTTACATCCAACTCCCTCCTATTTTATAACCAATTTTATTTATTAAAATATGAATTAGTATATATACATGTTATTTAAAACTTGTAACACGTACAAAGAAGCATGTCCACGATCTTTTCTTTGGTCCATGATCATGTACTCAAATTTTGTTTCTTTTTATAAAAAAAAAGAGCATATATTTACTTATATTATAAATAAAATAGACGTTAGGAATAAAATACACAGCATATACGAATATATCAGTTACCCGGTCATAACTCAAAATATTATCCGAATGTTACCGACAACTCCACTCAATCTTTGCAAAAAAAAATATTTTATTTACTAATTTTAACTCATTTTATATTATTATTAATTAATATTTATAATTATTTATTTAATTTTTTTGCATAGAGATTGAGTAGAGTTGTCAATAATATTCGGACAATAATTTAACACCTCCCTCCGATTTTATAACCTATTCACTTGTTAATTATTTACTATTATTTATGACATTGCAAATTAGTTAGCAAACTACCTACTATTTTGTAGTCAATTTTATTTATTAAAATATAAATTAGCATATATACCATTATTTAAACATTGTAGCACGTTTAAAGATTTTAACGTGTCCACGTTCTTTTCTTTGGTCCATTTTATACTCAAATTCTGATTCCTTTCAGAGAAAACAGGAAGATACGTTTACTTACATTAGAAATAAATAAATAGATGTTAGATATAAAATGTACAACATATGCCGATATCGGTTATCCAATCATTACTAAAAATATTGTCCAAATGTTACCGACAACTCCACTCAATCATTACAAAAAAAAAAAATCATGTGTGTGTAGGCCAATTTCATTTCTCAGTTAAATATTTACTTGTTAAGTATTCATTATAATAACTGAGAAATGAAAATAAATAATCATTTATAAATTATAAATACCAAATTCATCTGTAAAAAATTAAATGAAAATATCCTAACATACTCGATCTAGGCCATTATTACATGTTTCACATCAGAGGATTCTAAATAAATAAAAATGTAAATAATAAACAAATGCATAAAATTGTTACGTGATCTATCAAAATTTATATATATGTTTCCTCGTTGAAACTTAAAAATAAAAGACTGAAATGTAATTTTGGTATCCTCGTTTTGCTAACTCCGTAATTTTTTTTTTATCACTTTCATTTTTAATTTGAGTAACAATTTTGTAATGTGGCATTCATTTAAATAATATCACTTAATTAATTTTTTAAATTAAATTAAAATAAATAAATTTCTAAAAAGAATT
>JBBPBQ010020321.1:1023255-1047768 GCA_037974755.1 Cicer yamashitae | reverse complement strand
TCAAATTCTTTTTTATGATTGTGAAAAAATTTCAGAAATTTTGAAAACCAAAAAAAAAAAAATTTGAAAAAAAATTATTATTTTTTAATTTTTAGAGAAAAAAATCAATTCATTTTTTAATTTAAAAATTCTTTTAGTGGTATTATTTGATTTAAAATTAAATATAAATTCCACATAATCATGTATACATTACTTAAAAGATTTTCAGATCACAAAATTGCAACTCAAATTAAGAAGAGAGATTAAATTTCTACAATTTTAAAAACAGTACGACAAATATTATGGAAAAAAATAAACAGACCAAAATTACATATTTGATAAAATGGGTGGACTAAAACAATATTTTAGTCAAAATAAAATAAGAGTTTATAAATACTAAATAAATGCATAAGATTAATAAGAGAAAACTTAGGGTATTGTTTTTGTCTTAACCGGGGAATGTTGCTCCAGTAATTTGAGTTCGATCAAGAGTAATTTGAGTTCGATCAAAAAGTAAGTAAAATCTGACTATGAGTTCGATCAAAAAGTAAGTAAAATCTGACTAAAAATTATTGTAGTTATAATTTGAACTCAAATTCTCAAGAACAATTTGTTTTTATCTACTTGAATTCAATCACTTGTTTAACAAATGGCAATAAAGAATATAATCTTTATAAATAGATAATTAATAGATCAAGAGTTTTTTTTTTAAAATAAATAAATAGTAACTTGCTCAAAACAAAACAAAAATAATAGATAGATAGATCATATATGTGATATTAGCAAGAAAGTAAGATGGTGTATGGAATGGAAAACTTCTTTTACATATTTGATTTGTCTTGAATATAAATAATCATCTTCAATAGAAATTCAATATTTTAAAATATTTAAATTTTATTATATACTATTATATATTGAATATAAATTTGAAATGCAATAATTAATTTAAATTTATAAATAAGATAATTTGAAATTGAACTAAAATACAGTATTAAATTTTTAAAATTTGATGTCAAATTAGTTGCTGACTTAATCCTTAATCCTATGCAATCTAAGATAATATGAATTAATTGAAATACGCAGAATAAGTTAATACATAATCTTAGGGGTGTAGATAGTTTTGAAAACATCTTTGGAAATGAATTCAAGTTTTAAGGATTGACTTAAAAGTAAATTCATTTAGGTTTAAAGAAAACAACTAAATTGAATTCAAATTAACATATTAAGGATTTAAACCAACATTAATTAAAGTGGATGAATTTAAACTTGAATCAAAAGTGCATAATAATATACATTTGGATGTAAAATTGCAAGTAAAATTAAATGAAGCAAAATAATGTATTGAAAGGTTGAAAAAATTGTAATGGTTTGAATGGTAAAAATTACATAAAGTTAAAAGAATTTAAAGACATGAAAGATATACATAAGTTCTAGAAAGTTTGAATCTATTTCTGGTTTAGGGTTAGGCTTAAGAAACTAAGTATCTAACCCTTGTTTACAAGTGAGTACGTTTATTATAGATGAAATAAACTATGTAACTATCACTTTAGCGATACCCCACATTTGTGATAGTTACCTTTGTTGAACTAGTTTCAGGAAAAACATGCCATGAGCCAACACACACTTAGTTTCTACTTTCGTCAGCCAATAGTTATCAGATGCATATTTCTTGTTGATACTCTCTAATTTTTTACTCATTTTTCGCTATCATTGGTCATGTAGTTTATTAAATTGTTAACTCCGTCTTGTTTTTTACTTCACTTATTTGCTGACACTTGTCTAGATCCTTCGTCGACATACTTTAAAATTCTCTCAGCAACAAATGCCCTCAATTTTTAGTCATCTGACAAATGACCAAATTTTGTGTAATCTAAGAACTTAAATAGAAGACTTAGCTCACTCACCATTCTCGGGAGGGAAATTCTAATTCATTTCAAACTCATGAGTTTGCCTCATGAGATTGGATATTTCAAGTCGAGACTTTATAATAGAATTTATCTCATGAGAATGGTGAGTGAGCTAAGTCTCATCTTTGAGTTATTAGATTAGAACTTGCTTAAATCTTATCAATGACTTTCTTACCGTTGTGGCAATTCCTCATTGGCTTATTATTCATCTTTAGTTGTGGCACCTATCCATCTTCTCAATCTAATCCATGTTTGTTTTTTTCTTTTCGCTTTTATTTCACCATTTTGTTTGATAAAACCACTTGATTACATCTTCAATTTCATGTGGAAGAACTCAAATCCACATCACATATATGATCTTTCTCAAGATAAAACCACAAGGGTGATGATAGGAAATTTGTTGATGTTAGTTGGAAAGCTCCTTCTCAAAACTTCAATTTATAATGTAACTATTTCGAAAGATAGCTATTATCATAAATTCTTAAGGATTAGACATGGAGCAGGTGTTTGGCGTATGATTGATGTATGATAGGTTTTGACAAAGCACTCTCTACAAAAGCTATAGGAGTCAAGAATGGGAATAATTTTGTGCACAACTTTTGTCTCAAACAAACCCTAATGGAATTGGATTCAAAGTGTATTCTTAAGGGTCTCAAGAGTTTAAAGTCTTTTTTCTTTTTGTTATATGAGATCCATTATATCATCTTGCAAGGAATGACTCATTTGTTGGCAATGTATGCTCTAATATATCCTAATGTGATTTTGATGGAAGATCGACCCTTATTAAATGTTGTACTTGTTAACGATTCAACCACTTTTATTTCTAAATAAGTTCTCTCATTTGTAAAAATAAAATGTAATGATTTGTATAACATAATGTGTTAATCGATTTTATGTGAAAAGTAATGTGATTAATGACATGAAAAATCTTCTTTGTAAATCGAATATTGATTTTGAATTTGAAGTTTATATTTAGTTATGTGTTAATACCCAATTTGTTCTATGAATTTGTTAAGTTATATCAATCTCGTCCCCCACTTCATCAAAATTCCAAAATAGTCCCTAATATTTTTTCAATGTTGATCAAGTCAATCCCTCCATTTTGATTTTCGAACATTGCCACATGTTCTCAACAATGTTGGGGACTAAATTGACATATTTTAACTTAGTTATATACCAAGTAAAAAAAAAATCACATAACCGGACAGTCATCGTCTTCCTCTAGTATCAGACTGACCTTTTGCACTATCTCCGACCCATTCACCATTATCGTCCCCAAACTACAACATTTTTGCTCTATTTTCACGTTCGTCTTCTACGATCGATAAGGTCAGTTGCAAAGCCTTCTTCCCTAATTTTATTTCCTTCCTCCATTGATGTGTTCTTCCACCTTTGTTCCTTTTTAAAAAAGGAACCATATACCCGAAAATGATATGAATAAGATGGATGGTAGCTCTCAATTTACTTCACCTATGAATGGGAAAAACTATATTGGTAATTCGAGCTTGATGAATCATGTATTGAGAAAAACTGTCCAATTCCTTTTTGTTTATGTGGGAGGAAAACTGTGATAAGGATTTCAAGGGCAGATGCAAATCCGGATCGGCCTTTCTTTGGTTTTCTAATTTCGAAGATAATGTCCAAATGTGCATTTTTTTTTTATTTCTTTGTTTTTTGTTTGAGGGATTTTACTCCAAAAAACTTAAATTATTTTGTTTTAATTTTTCCAATGATGATTTATATCATCTATTATAGTTTATTCTTCCATTGATGATTTGATTTATATCATCTATGGTGTGATGAAGCTCATGACATATTTCTTCCTAAAGGTGTTAGTGTAGCTGGAAATAAAAATGAAGTATTGAAAAATGAAGGTGAACTGATAGTCAAGACTGATCGATTGATAATAGCACAAAGACAACAATGAAAGGTTATGGAAGAACACAATGAGCTTATGCTGAAGGTCATAGACAGAGTTGAAGTTGTAATGGAAGAACAAACTCGGCTGAGAGAAGTTTTGGTGAAAATCATGAACAAGATTGATGCAACGATGTTAGAACAAAAGAAACAAAAATATTATCTTGTTGTCATGTGGTTTTTGATAATGTTGTTAATTGCATTATGGATTGGTAGGCTCACTTCATAGGTTGTAAATGTAATGGTTATTAATGTAGTTGTTTAAGTTAGATGTTAATGGTTTTGAATGTAACTTTTATGAACATAAATGTAATTGATTTAATGTTTATTGATCTATTTTTGTTTTGAACTTTAACCAAATTAGCTCTTACAAAAATTGAAATTGCTCTAATCAAATTGGATCTATAAATTAATAGATAAGAATGATTAGTGTGACCTAAGGAAGGAAACTAGAGGAAGGAAACCAGAGGAATGAAACCAGAGGAAGCGATAGAACAATTAAATAGAAACACCATTTATGCCAACAAATTGAACAATTAAATAGAAATATTTAAATAGAACCAGGTTGTCCAAATTGAACAAAAGAGATCTAAATTCATACATTGTTTTGAAATATACCCAAAACATATACAAAACATACCCAAAATAAAAATTAATTTAACATCCTAAAACATGTCTTTAAGGTTGTGGTGGACAAAACCCTGGTGTAGGAATGAATGTCATGAACAGTTGTTCTCCTGTTTTGTTGTGTTGTGGATTTGGAATAACGAGTGTGATGAAAATGGAGGTTTCAATGGTGTAATAGTTGGAGTTGGAGGTCTCATTAGCGTAGTAGTTGGAGTTGGAGGTCTCACTGGTGTAGTAGTTGAAGCTAGAGGTCTCACTGGAGTTAGAGGTCTCATTGGAGTTGATTTTGGAGTTGGAAGTCTCATTGGAGTTGCTTTTGGAGTTGGTATAACAGGTCCTCTTATGCCATATTTTTTCTTACATAGATATCAAATTGTTAACAAATATCAACTTAGTCCCTATCATTAATCACTGAATGTCACAAACATCCCTCGAATACTAAATTATACCATTGACCTAAAACCACATACTTAATACATATACCTTTTGCAATGTTATCTTCATTGGTATTGGTGGTCGTGATGGCAGCACTGGTGTTTGGGTTGGCTGAACTAGTGTTTGTGCTTGTTGCATTGATGCTTGTGGATACTAAATGCAGTTGTTGCTTAATAGAATTAATTTTGTAACTTAATATAAAATATAATACAAGTTAATGATGTAGGTACTTACAGATCCATCTTGAGACTGCACAGGTACAAATTGAGATAATTGAATCTCAACTTGTGGTTGATCTTGCCCAATTTCAGGCACAATTTCAGTTTCCACAGCTTCAGGTTGATCTTGCCCAACTTTTGCACATTTGATTTCTTCAAACAACCTCTACTATTATGATGGCCTTTTAAACCACATTTTGCACAAGTAAAGCAACCTTCTCTTTAGCTTGGTACCACCAACTGCTTCTTCATTACTATCTTTCCTTCTTTTATTTTTTGGCCTTCCTACACTTCTCTCGAGCTTATGTGGAAGAGATCTTTCTTACACAAATTGTGTCAAGTAATGATCCGACTGAGTAGGTTGGATGAAGTAGTTGCAGCTTGCCTTATATGCTCTAATGGTCAACAAATCTGACAATAATCTTCTAGTTTACCTCATTTGTATGATATCACAACACATGCATGCATACACGGCATACAAGTTAGTTGTCGAAATCAACATGTGCAATTTTTTGCAAACAAATTCACATCCACCCTATAAGGAACATTTTGAACTTCAAACCTATTACCAACCTCATCACCTGCCCATGAAGGGTTCCATTGATTACTTTCAATCTTCTCATTTTCTAGTCGGGCTTATTGCATTGGACATAGAGGACCAAGCCTCCCATCAAGCTTCACCTTGTTTGCAGTCATATTTCTCATTACATAACACTTTATCTCCTCAGCCATTGTCAATATAGACTTGCCCCAATAATTGACAATCCTTCAGTTGAAAACCTCACAAGTATTGTTTGTGATGTTGTCCACTTTGCAATTTTCGTTAAAATATGGCTTTGTCCAAGACTCATTCGGCCATTTGTTTAGATATTCCCATGCTTTGACATTCAACATCTTCACTTTCTCCATGTTTTGATTAAATTGTGTCATTGTTGTTGATTTGGAACATTTCCCAAACCACTCCCCTAAGTTCTTTGGCATTCCACTGTTTTGTAAAATTTGTCCACAAATGCATGACACAATATCTATGTTGCGCACCTGACATAACTTCTTGCATGGCTAGAATGAGACTCTGAAACATGAACAAGTATATCATATCAGATTTTTCCCTGATATTAATAACTTATTCTCAAATTAGTCTCTAACTTTTAATATACAATATATTAAACAAACATCAAATTGATTCACGTAAACATTACCTTTTGCATGTCTAGCATGAAGTTCCTATCGCGTTGCACATAGTCACCAATTTTCTCATGCAACAGTGTCAAAAACCACTTCCAATTTTCCTTGTTTTCAACATCTACAATTGCATAGGCCAATAGAAAATTTCCATTGTTTGCATTTGTTCCCACAACTAATAATAATTTCCCCCCAAAGTAGCCCTTTAAAAAACAGCCATCCAAACCTATGAAGGGTCTACAACCAGCCTTAAATCCCTTCTTACAAGCATCCAAACACAAAAAAAATCTATGAAATTGTGGTCCGGATTCTGGTTTTCAAGTCACATTCCTTTTCAACACACATTGCCCTTGCTCTATCATGATAATTTTTCACCCATTTTAAAGGTCTTCCTAAATTGATGGTGTGCTCCTTCACTACTACCTTGAATGTTGCAAAGCTTTTAAATTCCATTCCCAACTCCAAGTTGACATTACCAAACTTAGCAGCTTCATTAAATTGAGGGAAATTTTTGTTGTCAACATCTTCTTCATCGGTGCTATTTGACATTACTAACTACTTTTTTCATGTCCAACATGAAAACCAGCTACACTTTCATGAAACTCATGGCCATGTACGAAGACATCATCACTTGAATCATTACTTGGAGTCCCAAACTTCCTTTTCCCTTTACTTTTTTTTTCTTTTCATTAGTTTGATCATTCCCTTTGTTTCCATTACTTGGCGTCCCAACCTTCATCTTTCCTTTACTCAGTTTCTTTCCATTACTTGGAGTCGTAACCTTCTTTTGCCTTTGCACCCTTCTTTTTGGTATTTCAACACTCTCATTAGAACTAACACAATGAGGAAGCTTATAGTTACTATCTTTAGCACTTTCATCAGCTGCTGAATAAGAAACTACATCAAACAAATCAACCATTTTTTCTTCTCCAACCACATTATTCTCTTGACTACAAAGTAGTGACAAAACAGACTCATGATTATTATTAATATGTCCAACAAATATCAATCCTGTTCCCATACTTTATTGTCATCCTTGCCATTTCTACTATGTTAGTCCCCAATAATCTCATGTCATCCAAATCTAAATCAGTTACCCTCCACATTATTTATGGGTCTATGATAGCACTCACAATTTTTCACCATTTCTTGAATGTCAAAGACGTCAAGTTATTCACACCCAACTCTTTCAAAACTTCCTTTTTCCACCCACATAATACACCTTCATCATTCCTCACAAAAGTATCTCCATAGGAATAATCACTGATATTTCGATACTCGTTCTGCACAAAAAAACAAAAAAACTTTATCCATTAAAAATCCTAACCCTTACAACAAAAATAGAAACATTCAAATATTTTAAACCGTAATCCCATTCATTTTTTATTATTATACTAGGTTGCGGTTACAAAATGAATATTTTCTTAAAGTTAAAAATAAAAAAATAAAAAAGTAAAAAAAAATGCATTGCAACAAAGAAATTATTTGCAACTGACTTTGATGATCAACCAAATAAGACGAACGAGAAAATGGAGTAAAAATATTGTGATTTGGGGACGACAATGGTGAATGGGTTTGAGAGAATGCAAAAGGTCAGTTTGATACTAGAGGAAGAAGATGATTGACTGTGAATTTTTTTTACTTGGTATATAACTAACTTAAAATATGTCAATTTAGTTCCTATGGTTGAGAACACGTGACAATGTTCGAAAATCAAAAATATAAAAAACGTCTATAAAATTTGTTTGAGAGTTAAGTGCCACTTCATCAGTTTGTAACACTATTAATGAAAAATTTGAACGGAGGAACTCATTTGATTAATATTAAAAAAAGTTAGGGACTATTGTTATGTTAAGGTATTTTATGTTTCATCAAAATTTGAACTTCGGTCTATTCTAAGACCTTTTACTGATCTAATGCTTAGCTTCAAATAGTTAAGCTACCCAACACTGATTGTAGATTACATTTGATGTAGTTTAATAATTTTAAAAACATATATTATTACTATTATGGTTTTAAATTATAATTGTGGTTACGCTACCAATATTTATATTGTGGGAAAATGCGGCCTAAATTGCGGTAATGACTTCAATTTCTGTAATATTGCGGTTACAATTGCGGTTACGCTACAAACCATTATACTGCAAGCAAATGCAATCTAATTTACGGCAACAACTTCAAAATTCGCAATATTACCTCCAAACTTGTCATTGTGCAGATTAAAACCACAATTACTGCACCATGGAAAATGATCATTTTTTCTTTTGGAAAGGAAAACAGTTGTAATAATTTCCGTATTAAAGGGAAAGATGTCGATAAAGCTTGAAAATGGTGAATCGTTGGTCAAGATCTAAAGGAGAAGAGATTCCACAATGGTACCAAGTAGCAACATGTACACAATGACATTGTTGGACAACATGAACCATGAATTTTTGTCCCCCAACCAAACCAAACAAGATAAGTGTTGGGTGTAACACTCCAGAGCACTTTGAGCCATAATAAGAAATAATTAAGTTAGGTCCAATTTTCCTTTTCAAAATTAACATTAATGACCAATTCTATTTATCCAACGAGTCTCTCACAACTTTTAACCAGCAAACCAACCAACCTTGCGTTTACACTTTTGGGTTCAAAAAGCCCTACCTAACAACATTGTGGTTGGCATCTAATTTGGAGAATGCTACTAATAGTGTGTAATCAGCTTCATGCAATAATAAAATGCTCAAATAATTATTGAATTTCATTTAATAATTATTGAATTTCAGTTAAGTACGGATTATTCGGAAGAATTTAAGTTTGAATTCTAACATAAATAATGTTTTATCAGGCTTTACTTATCTTTCGAATAAACTCATAAATATAAAAAATTTTGATAAAAACTAACAATACTAGCCGTGTTTTATAGTAAGTTATATATATATATATATAAAGAAAGAAAATATTAATTACACTAAATTTTAATACAAAATAATATATTAAGATTAAGAGGCTGTTTGTTACATTATAAAAAAAAATTGACATACAATAATTGAGATTTTTTTTAGAGTTTTTTTTTTCTTTCAAAAGTTGTAATAAATATATGATTATTTTTTCAAAAGTTTTTAAAAGTGATTAATTATTTTAAAGGAAAATTGTGTTGACCTCCCCTGAATTTTCTTTAAATGACACTTACACTCCATCTAATTTTAAAAACACTCACTTACCCTATACACACTACAAAAAACATCCACTATTTGTAATTTTGAAAGGTAAGATCACGTTCAGTGGCATAACCGGAGTGTGTATTCTAATGTCTTTTTTATAAATGACAGATAGAGTTGTAAGTGTGACGAAAAAGAATGTGATACACAAATTTTTTAATGGATACAAAAGAGGCAAGTGTATTTTGAAAATTAGAGGAGTACGAGTGTCATTTAAGGAGGCACCGGAGAAGGTAATGCAAGTCTTGTTTGATTGAGTTTTGTTTTTTAGATTTTGAAAACTATTTTGTAAATCAATTTTAAGAAAAGTGTTTTTAAAGAAAATTTTAAAAGTATTTGTTTGGCAATTTTATTTTAAAAAAATGTTTTAGAGATGAGAAAATAAAAAATAAAAATTATTTGATAAATTTTTGTTTTTAGAATATATATTTTAAAATCTATAAAATAAAAAATTTGTTTGATAGATTCAAATTTATTTGATAACTTTTTTTTTAAATCCGATATGATTCAAATTAAAGAGGTTTAAATTAAATAGATTTTTTATTGATCCAAATTACAATTATAAAAATGTGAATTAATATTATTCTATAAAGTTAGATTTAAGTAGTAAAAATGAAGCAAAATATAATGTATAATATACTAAAAATTAATATTACAAATTGACATTGATAGATGATTGAAATATATGAAATAATAAAATAAAATATTTAAATTAAACAAAACAAACAATAGATTGAAGCAATATTATATAAAAAAATAAAAAATTAAATAAGTGTGTGTGTGTGAGAAAGCCTACTTTTGTTTCGTTTAGAAAAATGTATTTGAAATTCAATCTAATTTAAGCAGTTTTCACAGAAGAACATTCAAACACATATAATAATATTTAGTTTTGTGCGGTTTTTAATTATTTTAATCGGTTTACGATTTTTATTTCAATTAATTTGAATGTGAAGAACCCCTTCCTCCATGTAACACACCAATATTTTCACATGTATTTTATGTACCTACACCTCAATCTTAGTAATTATCTAAAATTATTATTTAATGATTTATTCTATGTGATCATGTATTAAAAGAAAATATGACAAGTGTGTCAAAAGTATCTAGAAAATATTACTTTCAAATAATCATATTAAAAGTAATATTCCATCATTATTGAAATTGATAATTAGGTGTTTTATAATTAAATTCATTTATTGATAAGGTATGTGTACGTTATGTTTTTAATTAGCCAACGTTAGTTAATTTAATTGTTTGAATGTATTTGGTTCTTTTAGAATTATTGTTTTAGAATAATATTTCATTCAAACAATATTAAATAGATTTTATAGGATATATATTTGGAAGCTATTTTGACTATTCCAAATTCTTCTCTCATTTATGGTAAATTAAATTTCTATTTTACTCCATTAATTACTCACCGTAAACTTTTTTTTCACTCTCAATTCTAATTTTATAATTTTTATTACTATTCAAATTTCAAAACACCACCAATTCATTATTTTAATAATGGTTTTTAATTTTTCATTCACTGCTCTGATATAAGTTATTCAATTCCATGAATTCTAATTAATATCTTTTATTTTCTATCGACCGTCGCTGTTAGGTTTATTAAAAAAAAAAAACAACAAAGGATTTCATGCCCTCCGGTCACAATAAACTACTACTACCTCATATTGTCTCTACTTGTACTATCACTATGGACAGAGCTTACAAAATCCAAGACTGATTGCAAACTCATTTCGTATTCCTCTTCATTCTCATCTATTTTATTTCCACAAAACAAACTTGTTTCAAAATGGATCACCGTGGGAATGACATCTTAGCTACAACGGAGCCACCACTATGGTGAAAACTATCTTGACAACTTCGATTCTTCTTGGTTAGTCCTTTCCCCACTATATATCTTCTATTTGGGTTTTTCCTTCAACCTTAACGTCAATCATAAATTTTGAATAAAACTACAAATTAAATTTAATTATAATATATATTTTGTTTAAATATTCACTATGTCTATGTCTATAACGCATATTTTAATTGGAGAAATAATATATATTGAGTTGAATTTAGTAAAATTGTTTTATATTCTTATTTGATACAATATTTTAGATATATTTTTATAATAATTCCAATTTTTAAAAATTGATATGATTTTTTATTAAAAATTAAAATTTAGTTTTATGTCTTGTGCAAATTTCTTTTGGCCTGCATTTAAACTTTTAATTTCACTTAGAATAGATATCATGTATATTCCATTTTAACCATATAAACAACAATTATGTAAAACAAATAGAGATATTATATAGTATATGATAGTTAACATATTTGTTTTTGTTTTAAGTTGGATTAATTCATATTCGGTTAGTTGAAAATAGATGATTTGTGCATATTATAATTTTTTTTCTTTCATTGTCAAAAGTTTTAAATATTGTTAGTTTTAAATATATAATCCAATTTATATGGACATCATTATTTGTATATAATAATTGTATATTATATGGTACCTTATTTTAAGATTTTATTATGAATGATAAATAATTTATTTTATTTGGGTTGCTTGTTGCGTCTGCTAATTATTAGTTGCGATGATCGACAAAATGAGATGCGGAATTGATAAGATATTCATGCTCGGTGTCGTTGCAGAGTTCCTTATGCCTCGTCACATTGTGTAGAATCTCCAATCAAGGTAAGGGGTGAGAAGAGGTTCGACTTTATGAGTATAAAATAACGTGGGATGAACGGGAATGGGATGAACGGGAATACCGTAATTCTCAGATATTCATCCGGGGCTTACTACGTACGGTCGAGCCCTATTGAGTAATAATAATTAATTAATTAATAATATATGAATGGTAATAGTGATGACTAAAATATAATTTAGCAACCTATAGAATTTTCGTGAATTTATTTATATCAAGATTGCATATTGTATGAGATCTTATGCCGATTGATATTGTCTGAATGGTATGCACTTGAGTGTTCTTGTTACTTGATTGAAATTGTGATATTACTTAAATGTGCCACCTAATTGATTCCTTATTATGTCATTGATGAAACTTGTAACATCCTCTAAAATTATTAATTAAAATAATTTGGATCTATAAATATATTTTCCAATATTAAATTAGGTGTGGTAATTATTCGTCTTGTTTGCCTTATTGTAGTAAAGTTTTTAGTAAGAATTATTTAGTAGATGTATTTTTATTTCTAAGGCAAGAAAAATTTGGGCTAAGGGTTGTGGCTCGGTATCACACGGCCCATTTGAATGAGTAGGAAGTTGGGCTGGGAGTTTATGCGTTGTTATTGATGAAAGTTAACTAATAATAATAATAATAATAATAATAATAATAATAATAATAATAATAATAATAATAATAATAATAATAATAATAATTATTATTATTATTATTATTATTATTATTATTATTATTATAATATTTTCTCCCTTCTATTCCTTATTCAGGCCCAACACTATCTACCCAATAATGTTCTCTTTAAATAGGAAGGAATACTGAAACCCTAGCTACCATCACAAACCCTATTTCACAAACAAGATTCTGTAAAGAATACCAAAATTCTAGCCACCATCACCATCACCTCTTTTTCTTCGTGCATCAAAGCTTGGAATTTCTTTTCTTTGTGAACAACTTCGTGGGGCTTAGAGATTTGTACTAAGAAGAAAAGCGGCCAAGGTAAGGGCTTTTCTCCACACAAATTATAGTTAGACCGTTAGTTGGATGGCATGAAATTAATAATTGTGATTGCTTGCTTTTTGAAAGGAATAATATGTAGACTAATGAATTAAAATAATGAAACCCCAATCCTTTGTGTTAAGTTTATTATATAATATATGATTTTTGGAAGTAAAGTATGAATTTTGATGTTATATGTGATGAAGTTTTGATTTTTATGGCGAATATGAAGTAAAGTATTAATTTTATGTTATATATAATAAAGTTTTAATTTTTATAATGAATATGAAGGAAGAGTTGAATTTGTATGTTATATGTGACAAAGTTTTACGATGATGTATGAGTTGGAGTTGAATCTTGTTGTTATATATGTTAACGTGTTAATTTTTATGGTGTGTATGATACCAAGTCTTGATTTTTGTGTGTATGTGGTGGAAGTTATGATTTTCATGATTATTTGTTCATGGATATGTGATCTTAGTGATATGCGAATAAGATGATGATTTTGAAAAGTGATTTGAATGCTTATGACATAATTCTTAGTGGGCTGTGTGGAAATATATCTCTTTGATAATATATCATCATATCATGTCATGGCATATGCATCTTCGTGGAAGTTGCCTTGGTGGCAGGTTTTTCCCCATTGGTATGGGTGATCTGTGTGGAAGTTGCCTTAGTGGCAGGTTTTCCCCATTGGTATGGGTGAATTTTCTGTGTGGAAGTTGCCTTAGTGGCAGGTATATCCGGATCATATAGTTTTAGGAGCATGCATCATGTATATATTTTTGTTATGCAATTTATTGGTTTGTGTATTTTTCTTTTAAATTGGAAGTTTTTACTTTTATATATTTTGTGTTATTCTTCTATATGTTTAACTTTGGTTTGATGTGAATGATGGATAAACTGACCCTTACAACAACATTTTAGGTACTAATGAGTTCGAGGAGATTCAAGAGTAGTTGATGAGTATTACCGTGCGACAAACGGGAGATAAAAATAGGTTTTCAATATAATTTTGTAATGATAGGATTGTCGCGATACTTCTAAGTTTGTTTTTAATCAACTTTTAAAATGCACTAGGATTCTAGAAATGCGGAAGTGGGTTCCCTTCCGTTAGGAATTATTGTTTTTCTTGTTATAGCCTTGAATAAACATTTTCTTAATAAAATTAATAAACGTGGTTGTTACTAATTATTTGCATGAATAAATGTTAGGTAGTTAGAAAAAAAAAATTGTCGTAAATCTTTCAAATCAATATATTTTTAAGTAAAGCTTTGGATTAAAAATCTGGGGTGTTACAAAACTGGATTGTGTATTGTGAGTAGTGTAAACCAAATATTGGGATTTTATTGTAATTGACTGATATACATATATGATGATGAATAATTAGAAAATAATACTTATTAAGAATAATTATAAAATTTTTTGAACAATTAAATACATAAATTTTAAAATAATATATTTGAATTTTTAACCTGTGTTATTAAGATATTTGTTAGTATTTATTTTATTTTATTAAAATTATGTTTAGATTTGTTAAAAGAGGATCCACCCATAGAATTGTTAAATGGGTTGATATGATCCAACATGACTACTCTGCACTATTAAGGCTCATTTTATAGACAAGATAAGAGACATGATATTCAGTGTTTGATAAATCAACATGATATGATAAGTTAATCTAAAATTCTATCTTATCATGTCTCTCTAGTTGAAATTTTTATCGAGAATAGTTGGGTTAGAAACCATCATGATAGGATAAGAACAGTAGTTTACTCAATTACCCTTACAAAATATAATTTAAAATATAAATATAAATTGAAATAAAATAAAATATACACATAAAAACAATTTATAATATATAACATAAAAATGTAAATCTAATCAAATAAAAAAATTATTAATAGAATTTAATATTAAACTTAAAAATAAAATATTAATAATTAATTTTAAAAATGTTTATGATTTTGGAAATTTTTCACACACCTTTTTGAACTCGACAATGGCACCAACATATGTACCCTCTAAAGAAGATTCTACCACAATGTCTCAAGTCCTTATTATGGTGTTCCATTATTTTGTCGGTTTGTCCTGTTTCGCATTCGCATTTACAAGTTTCATAAGTTTTATTTTCACATCTAACTTGCATCTAGCTCTAACATTTTCTGAAATATGATATTGACATAGTAAAGTAGTAGAGGTTGAAAAAATCTTTGCAACAACATTCATCAATGTGGCATCTTTGTCAGTCACAATTACCTTGGTAATTTTATCTTCAGACTTCAACAAATTACGACACATCTGTAGGACTCAAGTGAAATTATTCTTCTTTTCAAACCTAAGAAAAACAAACCCAACTGAATATGTCATCTCTGTTGAAGTCACACCAACGATCTTAAACAACAGCATTTCATATTCATTTGTTTTATAAGTCAAATCCATGAACAACACATTCGAAAAAGTGTTAAACAGTTTGACTGATTCAGGATGAGCCTAAAAAATATCCTGAATTTCAGACTTATCAATTGTTCTATATTTGTGTACATATTTGTGGTCATCCAAGCCTTTCAAGAGATGTTGCATTTCTGATCTTGGACCCCTTAAAGTCTTTATGTATCTTTGACGCGCATTATAAACTTACTTCATTGTAGTCACACTTTCATTTCTTCTGTCTTTCAAAGTCATTATAATTTTTTTTGGTGGGACCATGTTCCTTGTCATCTCACCAATAAATTCATTCTCTTCCTCATTTAAACGACCAACAACGAGATGATCTTATAATTTTTTATCCATCTTATAGTTGTGTGATCCTAACACAACACTAAGATTCCATTTTTTGGGTTGTTAGGAAATAACCACGCAACCTGAAATACCTTCTAAGCTTTTATCAATCTCATAGTTTTGTGATCCTAACACAACACTAAGATTCCATTTGTTGGTTGTTAGAAAATAACCACGCAACTTGAATGGACATTCACATTTCTTAGATCATGTGTCTGCGCGTTTCAAATTCTTATTGGTTCCATTATACGCATCACCCTTTCACAACCTAATACAAAAAATTATTTTCTTCTATTAGAACCATGATCAGATTTTGTAATTACCACAAAAAATCCTAACTTAGCTGCTTGACGACAAACCCAAGCAGTCAAATCATCTCAGCAACTATATTTATTATCAATAATGAAGTCTATCCCAACACCAATGTCAATCAACATTGGCTCTGCAATATCTGGTTTCAAATCAACTGCTTCCTTCGGTTTCAAGTCAGGTAGTGGCTCAGGTATTTCTCCAACTGCAAGCTCAGTTTTGGGTTCAGTTGTAGGCTCAGGTTTCAAATCGAGTGTTTGCAAATGTTGGATTTAGCTTCAGGCTCAAACATAACTAACTACAAACATTTAACACAAATTAAAACTCAATTATGCATAAAATAGACAATTATGGACTGCATTAGCACCTATCGAATGTGCGAATCTAATAGTGTTCCAATTGTGAAAAATACATTACCGGATGTGTGCATCTGTTAGTGGTATGTTTTTAAAAAACACACTACGAGATCCTAAAATCTGGTACCACTCAATACAACATTTAAAAAATTTAACAGCCAAAATGATAATGAAAATGGTTTTACAGCTACATTACCTTTGCAATAAAGAAAAATAGAGTTGATGACGCCAATGGATAGAAGAATAGGGTTTTTGAACTCCAAAAACATGAAAATAAGTGAAGGATTTGAGGATGAGTGCTGAAGAAGAAATGTTTGGTGAGAATACTGATATGACTTATGTATTGGTAGTTATCGAATGCCAGAATATGGTAATTTAAGTTACCAAATTTACACATCCAAAAATTTACTGAACTAAAATATAATAAAGAGTAAATTTAGAAATTTAAGGGATCTCTGAACAATAGTAAAAAGATGAGCAACTCTATTTATAGCTAGAGTTGTCAACTTATACAAACCCACAAGTCATGACTCCTGGACATATGCTAGGAGGCCGAAAGTCCTGTGAGCTATGGTGGCCCACAGGCCCATTATATTATTATTTTTTTAATATTTTCCTATGAAGAAGTGCCTTTGTAAATTGAAAAATATGGATGGGATGAGTTACGTGTTAACTAACTAATATCGTAAGCTTTCTTCAAAATAAAAAAATATTGTAAATTATCATTTTTTTTTAATAACATAGAGATATTGTAAACTACTAGCATCAACTTTTTATATATAAAATTTTGGAAAAAAAATTACAATACTTTATCCGTTTTATATTTGTTTTATGCGCGCATATATATATATATATATTAAGATTAAGGGTCCATTGTTTTTATTTGTAAAAAAAATGATTTTGGCACTCAATTATTGAGAATTTTTTTAAAAAAATGGTTGTGTTTATCTATTATAATGAAAGTCGTTTTTTTTTTAAAATAATTTTTATGAAAAACTATTCATAATTTCAAATGATTTTTAGAGTATTTTTTAAATTTTTAAATTTTTTCAAAAACTAAAGAAAAAAATAAAAACTTTTAAACTGATTATTTTATTTAGAAAAAATTTTAATTTAAAAAAACCTGTAATAAATGAATGTTAAACTTTTGTTATATTCTAATATCGAAATCTAACTCAAAATGATTTGTGTGTAGAGAGTAGAGCTGTGGAATAAGCTCTTAATCCCACCAACCAAACTATAGGCCCTCTTATTTATGGATAGAGCTGTCGACTTATGCAAAGCGCACAAGTCTTGGCTCCTCCCACATGCTTGGGTGCAAAAAAAGCCCCTTGACCTAAGTGGCCCACAGGCCCATTTTATTTTATTTTTTCAATCTTTTTCATTTTTCATTTTTCAATTTTTTTCAAATATATATATATATATATATATATATATATATATATATATAATATTTGCATGAGGCTGCATTTGTAAATTAAAAATATGGCCTATGGGATGGGAAGAGTTGTATGTTAACTAACTAGTATTGTAAACTATCAATTTTTAATAACATAGAAAGTATTAAAAACTAAGAAAAAAAAATATTTCAACGACCATTATTAGCAATTAATATTATTATTATTTTATTGAAGATAGAGATTAAATATGCGACTTCTTTTTCATTCTACTTTTTAGTTCTCTATCAAGTCAATCATATATATAAAAAAATATTGTAAACTATAACTTTTTACATGAATCGTATTATTATTAGTTAATCACAATGTTAAATCACAAAAAATATTTGAGTTTAATTCTTTTTACGTTAAAAGTCATATAAATTGATTATAAAAAAAAATCATATAAATGGAAGTTTGTGATTGGTTAATAGTATAAAAAGTTTTATACTAACTAACAATAGAGACATAAATTTATGAAAAAAAATAGTCTTTAGACAAATATTTCATCTAGAGAACCAAAATCCACGTGGTCTTTTTAAAAATTATGGATTGAGACATTCTCTGTCCATATTTTAAAATCAACAAGAAAGTAAAAGACACACTAATGATATAAATATTGTAGAAGGCAATGTGAAATTATGATAGCGTTTCATCAAGTGTACTAAATCATTGCAAGTAATGATTAAAACGATAGTATCGAGTGTCGAACTCAATGATTGCTTTATACTATCGAATTGTGTTTAATTACTAAAATTGAACAAAAAGATTCTGAATTGATTGAAATAATATTTGAAATTAACAAGAGTAATAGAATTGAACTTTTATAATAAGAAAAATGTCATGAATTAGTTTCACTTCGAATCTAACATTGGTTTCTAATTTGATCTTAGTTACTAAATTCCTTATTGAACTATTACCGAATTCTCTTTATTATTCTGTTCCTAATGTCTTAGTGACAGAACCATTAATTCCAAAGTAACCCTTAATTCCTTAGTGGATTTAAAATTAGAATTAAGTTTTACAGTACAAGAATTCTCTTATTAAACTATTGTCTCTGCAACTAATTCAATTGGTTTCATGACCTGCATCTATCCCTAGATTACAATATCATGAATTTCTCATCTCAAGCATTCGTAAAGTCCACTTCCGTTTCAAGATATGAATCGTAAAACAATTTAAAGTTGATCAAGCAATAAAAAGCATTAAGCATAGAGATGAGAAAAATACTTCAATAAACGTATTCATATAACTAGAAATCAAATCATACAAATAAAGGTTTCATCTTGTTTCATTCATCCCTAACAAATAGGGTTTATTTACTTATGACAGAGATACAAAAGATAGAGATTAAAGAAGAATTACAAGAAGATTCATGAATGATTCTTGATAAAACTCATTTAATGGTGTTGGAACCAGTAGCCTCTGAGTTTCTCAGCTACGGCACAAGTTTCCAAACTTCAAAATAACCAAAAAAGATCCCTAGAAAGTTAGAAAAACGCATTTTTATGTATTTTGCAGCGCGTCATGCGTCCCAGACGCAGGCATTTGTGCTCCAATCACACAACATATGTTGTCTAACATTTACTGCATTTTTCTCCTCTTTTAAGTCTGAATTTGGTACTGGTGTCTTCATTAAAGTTGTAGATATGGATCTTAACTTTCAATTGCACTTGGTTTAACTTCAATTGGACATCTACAACTCCAGATATAGCGGAAATACTTCACATATGTACTAAAATAATGAAACAACACAAAACTACGAAAAATCTCAACTTAATCAAGAAAATATGAACATAAACATTTCGTTAAATCCAAGAACTAAAATCAACAAAATATATAAAATAACTCCCTAAATTAACTAATTATTAAAGATATATAACACTAAAAACAATGAAAAATATGCATATGATGAAGAGTTATCACAATCTCAAACTTAGTTTGTTGCTTGTCCCCAAGCAATAAGTAATTTCAAATTGGGTACAGTTAAAAGCAAGCTTAAACTCAAATCTTCATATCAAATCAAACTCAATCCCCAAAGTTTGAGCTACTACAAAATATTCATCATGCTCAAAGGTTGCTTACATCTAAAAAAAAACACCATTTGTAAACTTAGAATAACCCATTCAGCATTCATTTATCAAATTCAACTTTCTCTTCATAGAATCTCACCAAAATTTCTCTCAAGTGTTTAGCAAGGGTTATGAATTTATCACTCAAATCCTAGAACATGCATCACGCTACCATAGACTTAAAAAAATTCTAGTTAACAATCACAATGCAACAAACACATACACTTTTGGAAGACTTTTGGGTTGTAATGGGGCTTAGGTAAGGGTAGGACGTTTTCAGAAAGTAGGCTTTACTACTTGGAGTTAGGTATACTTTTCAAATTATTCTACTTTTTTTTACACATTTTCATTGTGAAGATTCCCAAACATTGACAAAAGAACCAAGAAGATGTTATTCAACAAAGTACACAAACTGATTTTTTTTTCCTTCATATTTTTTTTTTTGAGAACCAGCACCCCAAACTTAATAGGTTGTTATCCCATGAGCAACTCCAAACTTAGAACTTTACCAAGACGAGACAAAAGTTTTCTTACCTAACTCCAAGTAAGGTGATTTAATTTAAGTCAATTCTTTGGCTAGCTTGTAATGTGCCTTGTAACAGGAAAAAAAAGGCAAGGCTCAAAGGGCTAGTAAAGGATAAAATTTGCACAAGGTAATTAGAAAGGCTTAAATGACCAAACGTAATTTCCTCAGTGTATGTATAAGTCACAAGTGATGCAAGTCAAAATTAGTGCAAGTTGATATCACACAATAGAACGACTAAATTAGCTTATAGCTGAAAAGCTAGATGATAACTTACACCTGACAATTTATAACTTATAACTGAAAAACTAACTAATTAAAATAAAAGTATTTGGTAAATTTAGCTTTTGTAAATAAAAGTAGATATCATTCTTTCATTTTTATCGATCTATGCACCTGTAACAAATCTGGAGATGATGGTTCTTTCTACCCATGTCGATCTATGCATCAGTAACCAATTCGAAGACGATCATTCTTTCATTTTTATCGATCTATGCACCAGTAACAACTCTAGAGATGATGGTTCTTTCTATCCATGTCGATCGACACATCGCTAACCAATCCGAAGACAATCATTTTCATCTTTGCCAAAAATGTTTATCACATCCTTATGTCACATCTCATCTTCTACTTTCACAATTTATTTAGACAAAAATTAGGTTCTTATATTCAATTATCTTTTACAACGATAATATTCATATTCTCTAGTAAATATAATTAAATAAGGGCAGATGTAGTACTTCAATTTTGTCTGACCAATTTAAAATAATTCTAAATAATAGGTAAAAATATGTTTAGTAAACATTTTGCACTTATTATTATTAAGTCTAAAAATCGTCATTTTATAAATCTGGTCCAATTTTTAGTCTATATGAGTTTCCGTTACATTGTATTTAACACACAAAAATAAAATAAATAACTAAAATCAAATAAAAGAAATGTTTTTTTTTTTTTTCAGCTTTACTCTTTCCACACGTTTCCATCTTTTCTCCTTTTCCTCTTTTCCTCTTTCCTCCTTTTCCTCTCTTTCTTTTCTGTACTTTACTTGCTTCTTTTTCTTCTTGCCAAATTCTCAATGTATATAACATAACCCTTTTTTTTTTCTTGCTTCCCATATGCAGCACCCCCTCCCTATTATTTATTTATTTATTTATTTTAATCTAATAAGGGTATTATCTTCACCATTTGAAGACTCAATCAAAAAGAATAAGCTACATATTTCCCTATTTATCTCAGGTTACTTAATTTTTGTTCCAAAACAATCAAAAAAAAAAAACAAAGCTCAAATTTATCTCATGAACACACAGATTCATCACTTAAGCCTACAAATTGATAATGAAAATCACTAAAAGGAGATAGTTTTTTTTACTCCTGAAGATAAAAAAGCAGAAAGAAAACAAAATAGAGAAGGTGAGGGGAAGAAGAGAAAAAACATATTAGAGGAAGAAAATACAAGATATAAGGTATTCTAAATCTCTTTAATATTATTATTATATATATATATATATAATCTTTTTTTTACTATTACAGTATATATACATATAAAAAATCATGTTCATGTTCATTGATTTTGTGTTGTGTTTATTTTATTTTTTCTCTCTTCAATATTCAATATTAGAGACTATAAACTCAAAACAAATGAATAAGATTTAAAATATTATAAAAAAATTAACAATAAATCAAAAGAGAAACAAACAAAAATCCAAACAAATCAAAGAGAGAAGTTGGAACTTAAACTTTTGTTTTCGTCGGAACGATGACCGGCCGTCACCGGTTGTCACTGGCCGCCACACAACCACGTTTCTTGTTCTCTTTCTTCTTCCTTTCCTTTTTCTTCTTCCTTTTCTTCTTTCTTCTTTCTTCTCTCTTCTTTTCTTTTTCTTCTTTCTTTTTTCCTCTTTCTTTTTTTTCCTCTTCTCTTTCAAATTTTCACAACAAAGTGTATTTCTTTAAAAGCAATAAATACATCTGCATTTTCTATCCAAAAACTACGTTGCTTTGATTTCTCCATCGCACCGGGAGATACGTAGGAGCAAGATCGCACTCTTGTCAAGCATAATAATAATAATAAAATTTTCTTTTTTTTCCTTTATGTTTTAAATATACTTTTATGATTAGATTCTTTCCATAAAAAAAATTATATTTTCATTTTAAAAAGGAAAAATAATTTTATATAAATTAACATTAATTTTGCACAATTAATTATAGGTAACCGTATTTTAATGGATGTCGTAGGTGCTAGTACCTTCCCTATGCATAATCGACTCCCAAACTCAAAATTTGGTTTCAAATACCACTTTTCTTTTTCAAAGGGTTTCCCAATATTTTTCCTATTTAAAATAAATTTTGTTGGTGACTCCATTAAATTCGAGAAACACTCGAAATTTTAGGTCGCAACACTAAGTTTACCAAACACTTTAATTTCAATTAATTAGTTTTTCAGCTATAATTCGTCAGTTATCAGCTAGCTTATAGTTTAACATTACTAAACGGAACCTAAATAAAATGAATTGTTCATGTAGCATACAAGATCCACTATGATAGTAAGGTAGAAATGAGCATTATATATATATATATATATATATATATATATATATATATATATTGTGTCACCTCTTAACCTCACCCTATAATCATTCTTACAATAGTCGCTATCACCGGCGCATTCTGAGGCAATCGGTCATGTGGACTGAGTATAGGCACTATCATATCGTGGTGTTGGTGATTTATCCTCATCAATACTTCAAGATATAAACACATAAACTTCATGTAAAATATTGTGCATGCATGATCCATGACAATTGATAATTTTTGCTCTTGAGAATGATTTTAAAATTGTTTTCAAATACATCTTGTTAATTTCCCAACAACTTTATCTACGTATAATCGACTCTTAAACCTTAAATATGGTTTCAAAGACATTTTTCTGTTTTTATGGGCTTCCCGACATTTTTCCTATTTTGAATAAACTTTGGTGTCGACTCCATTGAATTTGAGCTAACCGTCCAAATTTTAATCCGTGACATTTTAGGCCGCGACATGATACACACATAATAACAAATAGTCTAATATTATTAACCCGAGCCATATTGAAGATTAAAATTATAACTAAAGAAACAGAATATGAGATAACTTATGAATAATTTATCATATTATGTTGGTTTATCAAACATAAAATTAAAAAATAATGTGCAAATATATCATATCAAGTCTCTTATCATATTCATCAAACATACTGTCAATAGAAATCACGTGAACAGACACCAACGAAATATAAAAAGAATATATATATATATATATATATATATATATATATATATATAATGGTGGTATGCACCAATATAAAGGCTCCAATTATATATCATTGAACATAAATGACTTGTTACATATATCTAAATATTTCAACTTAATATCACTCGCCCAGTAACTTTCTAAGTTTTGAAAATTTTCTCTTCAAAAAAGTTATTATTTTTTACTCTTACAAAAATTTATGATCCCATTTTACTACCCAAAGTTTCAAATTATAAATGACTAAAAAAAGGCATTTTTTTTTAAATTTAAAATACTTACTATATCACTTTAAATTTAGAAATAAAACCCAAAACAAGAATTTAAAATACTTTTTACAAGTAAATTTAACATACTTATTATATCACTTTAAATATAGAAATAAAAACCAAAATGAGTGTAAGGGTTTGCTTGTTACAACTTTTTTCAAAAACATTTTTGAAGTATTTCATCTTTTTGTACAATTTTCTTTGGAACATAAAATTTTAAAAAATAACTAAAAAATTCTTAAAATAAAAAATTATTTTGAGTAACTTCTCATAAAAATCATTTTTGGGAATTATATTTTGTTTGAAAAAAAGATAATTCTTA
>JBBPBQ010020321.1:946928-1022848 GCA_037974755.1 Cicer yamashitae | reverse complement strand
CAAATATGCCAAAAAAATTTATAGGAAAAATACACTTTATCCTTTGTGATTGAATTTCTCTTAATATTTTCTTTCACACATAACATATTGAACATCATAATAAAAAAATAAAAATATCTTAAAATAAATACGATTTAGCCTTTTAATATAAGTACTAAAATATTTTATATCCATTTAACCCTTAATTTATCAAATTTACACTTATATTGCATTTCAATTCCAATACGTTATAAAATACATATCTTATAACTGTAAGAAAGAGAATAACTTTTATCTTCGAAGAGCTACAATTAAAGAACAAATTAAATAGCAAAAAAACTTTCAAGAAATGGAGAAAAATAACATAATAGGATTGATTAAACTCATCATAGTAAACATTGTGTCAATTCATATATTCAACTTCTAAGTGTGTCTATAATAATTTTTTTATCACAAAGACCAATCTAAAAATAGGATAAATAGAAATATTAAATCCCACAACTTAAATTAAGTTGTCTCCAGCTTGAATCTATAATCCAATCTGGTGGGTGGTCTTTCTAGTTAGTGGGCAACAATGTATTTAGGTGAAGTGAATGTAAGAATCCGTAGATACAATTAATTAATGAAATTAGTGGAATTGTTAGTAGTATTTGAGAAAAAAAAAAACAAAGAATTTCAAGGGATGTCTAGGTTTGATTAGTGGAAATTTGAAAAGTGGAAGTTCAAAGGTTTACTTGTTTGATTGCATAAGGTTTACTTGTTTGCCCTAAAATGATGCTAATAATGTATAGAAGATTATGAATCAAACCTTGCCTTTGGATAAGAAAAACAAACCTTGTATTTTTACAATAAAATAAAATAACACACCTTGCATGTTTTATTAAATTTCTATACGGCTGTCACTTTAAATAATAAAATCAAAATAGATGTATAAATTAAATAATTAATAGATAAATTATAAGAATTAAAGATTAATTACTTTCAACAAAAACTTAACTTAAGAAACAATGTTCTAATGATTGATAAATGAAAACTTGTCCTAAAGTGATGCTTATAATATTATAATGTACAGAAAGATTGAGTTTTTCTTTTTTTTAAACTTATTAATCGTTCAAATTTGAAAATGAGAAAAAAAGGAAACAGTGGATGGTGGTACAATCGTGGAAGGAATTGAAGACAATAATACAAAACAATTAATTTAAGGTTATGAATTATTATATGAAAAAAAAAATTATTTATTAGTTATTCAAATAGTATTGTCATTTAATATATGTATTAAATGGTTGCGCACACATCAAACTTAAGAAGCGGAAATATCAATACTAATAATAGTTTGTTTTTTCCAAAACAAATTTAAACAAATAGTAATAATATTGACTCATAACTACTTACCGAAAATTATATAGATCTAATAAATTTAATAAATAAACAAAAACAAAGTAATATAAATAAATAATTATTTTTATTAATAGAAAAATTATATTTATCTAAACATTCTAATTAAGTGACATTTGTCGGACTTACCAAAATTTCATCTTTGTTTTATTCTATTGTATAGATTACTCATTAACTTAAATGGAATATTCAAATAACAAAACATAAATGGAATATTTTCTAAGATCTCATTCACCTAAACTTATATTCCAAAAAAGAAAAACAATGTTGGGTACAAAAATCAACTGTCTTCATTTCTTATCTCCTTTCTTGTAACCCTTTCTTGTTCTAACTTTCAAAACATTGATAGCAAAATTATGTTTCCCATTTGCAAGTGATATTTTTCCATATCCTTGAGTTTTCTTTTCTAAAAAACTCTTCACTATCTTCTCACTTGGCTTAATGACAAGCTCTTGATACAATTGTTGATAATCTTCTCTATTTAAAATAGCTTCAAAGACTTTAGTAGAATTAATTTTGTTCATCTTCCATCCAAACTTATCAACCATATTACGAATCTTCAAATATTGATTTTCAGCTAATATACGAGTGTTTTCTTTGGTTTTTCTTAAAGCATCCTCTAATATTTTTTGCTTTTCAACCTCATCAACATTTTTTTCATTTTCAATCTCAAAATAATATTCAAGCTCATGAACCCCAATAGCTCTTCTAATCCCTTTTGAATAGTTTGCCCTAGGTACAAAATATTCTCTAATTTCATCCACAAGCCCTTCCTCAACCATTTCATCAACCCTTTTGTCTAAATATTGAAACAAAATAGGTAAAGAAACATCAAGCCAAATAAAACAACAATCATATTTTGAACGAAATGAAATAATTGGGTCATTAATTAATTCTTTTAAATATCTATTTGACCCTCCTACAATAATTGGTAGATGACCATTTTCAATTATGATATCCAAAGCTTTGAGAACGTGCTTGCAAAAATCATCCACAGTGAAATCATAATTAGGATCATCAATTATTCCTAACATATGATGTGGAATGGAACAACGTTTTGATTCATGTACCTTGTTGGTCACAATATCAAGACCTTTGTAGACTTGAATTTTGTCAGAGTTAATGATTTCACAGTTGAATTGTTTACCTAAGTTGATGGAAAGTTTAGTTTTTCCTGTCCCAGTTGAACCCATTATGAAAATAACCTTCTTCTTTTCAGCTAGGGTTGAAGGAGTGAAAGTCATGTTTCTTTGATGTCAAACATGAAAAAATAAAACACCATAATAAGTATTAAACAACAACAACAACAACAACAACAACAACAACAACAACAACAACAACAACAACAACAACAACAACAACAACAACAACAACAACAACAACAACAACAACAACAACAACAACAACAACAACAACAACAACAACAACAACAACAACAACAACAACAACAACAACAACAACAACAACAACAACAACAACAACAACAAAATTATCCAAACATAAATCACGTTAAAGAAAATTCATTTTAACTAAAAATATATTAGCAAAATGAAATTTGAAAAAGAAATATTTACAAAAACAAAAATCAAATAAAATCACTTACGGAAACTAAAATTTAAAAAAAAACGTATTTTTGTAAAGACCAAACATATATTTAAATTTAAAAAAAAAACAAATAATTTTGAAGTAGAATTAAAATGCATTATTCTTAACTTAGTATAAGGATGTGAACCATACCAAGAAGAACGTTGATTGAAACCGCAACTGGTGTTAAGACTTAGTTGGTGAATAGTATGTAGATAAAACTATTGTTATATTAAGGAAGAGAACTCAAATTAGGTTATATATATTAAGGAAGTAAACTCAAATTAGGAAAACATGGAATTGATTAAATATTGCCATTATTGTTTATTCAATAAAAAAAAAGGTATCTTTAGTCAAAAAACAAATGGGTCCAGTGAAATGCATGAATTTTGTTTTCTTAACATTAATTTATGAAATTCGTGCATTCTTTCATTCATTTAATGCATGAACTTTGTGTTTTAAAATGAAAAAAAACTAATTCGAAATATTTTTGAAGAAAGACTGATTTTTACTCAAAATTTTAGTGGCAGTAAAAAACACATTTGAAACCTTTTTATTTTCAAAATATTAAAGTTGGTATATTTTTTTATATTATTTTTATTGAGGAATAAATTATTATTATTAAACAAAGTAAGAAGAATACAATAGTATTCTGCGAAGTTATTTAAGGAAATCAGGTTTTGACTTGACCTATACCAATTTTAACTTTTTTTTTATTAATTATATCAATATTTAATTATGATTTAAGTTCTATAAATATAAGCATAAGAAATATTAACTTAGTACATAAAGTTTCAGCTCAATTGTAATAATTTGGCATTCTAAATAGTTAACAGTGTGACTATAATTAATAATGATTTCTCCTGATTTTTCCAATTTAAAATAAAAAGTACGAAATTGCATTTATCTTTTGTTTTTGTTTTATTTTTTGTTTTAAAAAATAAAATAAATATTATTATAATTAATTCATACAGCTGTAAAATCTATTAATATTTACCGGTTAAACTAAAATTTAAAGACGATAAAGTGCACTTATATAAAACAGTGTAAAAATATTATTTAATTAATTTGAAATACATTTTTTTGTGGTTAAGCTATTGTTTGTTTTCATGTTGAGAAGTGTTGAAGCTATTAATTCCAAGCTTAACAAAATGCAACATTGGGCCTCGAGCCAATCTTTCTAAAGGGTTACCAAACATGCTATAAATATATAATTTAATTAATTTGAAACATATATAGAATATAAATATATATATATATATATATATATATATATATTTATATTCGTATGTAAATATACTTTTTTTTGTATTCAAGAATATAATTATAAATGTATGTACATACATATACACACATATAAAATAAATACGTATACCTTCTATATAAAATTATAACATGTCGAATAGATATTGTTTTATTAATTTATAATCAAAATATTTTTTGACTAAAATTTTAAGATGTTTTGAACTTATTAGAAAAGTAAAAAAGAGGAAATATTTTAAAAGTTAATTTATTTAGACTCTATTTGTTAAAATTAAACTATAAACTATCTACTAACTGAAAAGCTAGCTGATAACTAATAAATAATAACTTATAACTGAAAAATTAATTGATTAAAAAAATTATTTGGTAAATTTAGTTTTTGTGATTGTAAAATGACATAAAGATAAACAATTATTTAACTTTAAATATATTTATCAAATGTATAAAAAACACATTTTAAAATATAAAATATATCTTATTTTTCCATCTTTTCTCTTGCTTCTTTCCATTCCAACTCTAACAAAAATGAATTTGAGAAGTAATAGTGATAAGTTACAAGATAAAGAAAGAACAATAGAATCTTTCAATACATGAAAGTTTTTTTTCTTTCTATTTCTTCGAACTCGGGACAAGACGTACAACCTAACAATATAGGCATTTGCCAGTTGAACTAGAGTTTAAAGACACCGAAAAGATATTTCTAAATTGTGAAGGATATTGTTTTGAGTAATTCAATTTATATATATATATATATTCTTGATTATATTGACAGGTTCTGTAGCAATTCAAGACAACCCAATAGAAGGCTCAGTGGCCTACTCAACTGCAAAAAACCACAATAAACCATTGTAGAACATTCAATTACTGGGACTATCAACAAATCTGGTTCAATGTTTTCCTTATACAAAATCAGAAATTTAGTCATACCTGTCTATTTTTCTTCAATCTTACTATGGAAGCTTCAAAAATCCCTCAATGGTTTGCCTCGTTGGTGGAAACTCTATGACTCTATTCCTGAAATACTAAAACCGTAAGTCCAAGACAGCTGTCAACTATACAAAACTCACTACAAACCCACATACAGAGAACACGTTTAACATTTGATTTCTGATGTACAAGATCAGCCTATATAGACTCTCAATAATGTTCTACGTGATGAATTACGCTGCTTAATAACTCAATATCAATGACCAACTTTATCAATTTAACCGTTGATTATTGAAATAATATATTAATGATCAAACACATAAAATTTTATATAAATCCAAAATTTGTAGCTATATAATCTAGCCAACGATATTTATTTATATTTTAAAAAAATTTATTGTACGTTCATTTGAAATTATTTAATAAAGTATCAAATAGTTTTAGAATTTTATAAAATTTTATAGAGTTGATCTGTTCAATAAGAACTTTTGATTTGACGATTGAATTGATGAAATTCGTCTTTAATATTGAGTTATTAAGCAGAGTATTTCATCACATAATTACTCCAAGAGTCAATGGATCATCAAACACACACATACATATATATATATATTCCTCATGTATTTTGATTTTCCTTAATTTATGTATTTTTTTAAAAGTTTATTAATTAATTTATTTTGTCAAATATTATAATATATTTATACCATCAGTATTTGACTATCTTAATAATATTGGTTAATTTGGTTGTTTATTCTTTTTTGGTAATACAATATATGAATCATTTTGGTTTTTTTTTCTACAGAATCAGTTTTTTTGATTATGTATTTAATTAATTATGTAATTTTTGAGAACTATTTTTATTTTATAAAACTATATCTAAAACATTTAATTTTGTTTTATTATTTTTTATTAATATATATATATATATGAACATCCGTACAATGCATGAGACAGACATATATATCTAAGTTTTAAATACCACGGGATCGCACGACGTTGGGTATTATACAAAGATAGGTAATAAAAATATTTAAAAATTTATTATAAAATATTTTTAAGATAAGATATAAATGAAATTATTGAAGAGGTAGCTATCCAATGTTTCTTGATTTGTTCTCCCATAGTGCAGGTATCTATGTTTCATGGTGCATGAAGCAATTGGGCCTAGGGTGACTTCTTAGGATAATGATGTTTTACTGCAACCTTTTATTTATGTTGAATTTTTTGAGGCCCTATATGTATTTCAAAATGGCTCTTGCCCCGAATGGTTCCAAACCAAATTTCTATAAACAATTTGGTGATTAGTATGGAGAGGAAATTTTTGTGGCTGATTGTGGAAGGGCTTCATACTAGAGTCCATTAATGCGACTAAGCTCTCATTCCCAAGATGGATTATTGAGAGCCTATATAGGATTGGCAACCTATGATCTCCTTGTATAAGTTGTCTATAAATTGTTATCCTTAAGTGTTAGCCAACTCACTTAAATTGGTGTTTCATAAGTGTGTTTTTCTAGTCGTAAGTGTTTCTCTGGTCGTTGCGTTAAAAACACATATAGAGCGAGTGTACTCTATCACATAAGTAGTATAAAAGATACCGTATCAATATGGATTAATTCACAAGTATCAAATTAATTAAAATTATTTATTAATTAGACTAATAATAATAGTTTAGTTGTTAATTCTTTTGATTCAATTACCAATCTCTTTACCAAGACTACTAATTTGTTTGGCCATTTGTGATTAATTTATTTATTTTTTTTAAATTACCTCTTTGTTTGGTCATGCAAATAGTTTAAATTCAAGAAAAATATAAAACATAAAAAGGTTGAATGAATGGAAGACTAAAATTAAGTTTGGTTATGCAATAATTTATAAGTCTCAATTATCCTATATCCACCAATTAATTGTAGTACGATCGCTGACAACTAATTAATTAAGAACATGCAAAAGGTGATCAATCCTAACATGTGATTATAGCGATAGGAAAATTTAATTGAATAATAAAAATAACTAAAACATAGTAAAAAGTATTTCGATTACAAGATCCACCTAAGGCCCTAGAAGAGAGCTTAGCTACTCATTATTATAAACAAAATTGAATCTACAATAATAGTGTTCATCATATTAAACGAGAAGAATAAGAACCCTAAAAAAATGATGAATATTTGTTCCAAAACTTGAAACATTTTGCTCCAACTCTAAGCACTCCTAAAATCTCTCCAATTATCGTGGTGTCGATTCCTCTTTCCTTCCCCTATCTCTCTTTTTATCACCAACTTGATAGCAATAGCAAGTTGTTATATTTGTGGAACAGACTTTCTTTCAATTCAAATTGTCTTCCTTTAAATATGGAACAAACTTTTGTTTTTATTTTTCAAATCTTCAGTCTCTGATTGCTATTCTTAATGATATATAATATATTATGTTTACATATATGTACACATTATATTATTAGTTGCAATCCTTTTCATCTTTTTCTGTATAATAAAGAACAAATTAAATTATAAATTTATATGATAATATATAATTGCTCTAAAAAGGACTCAAAATAATTCCAAAATCATCCACTAAATTTGAGGTTATCACTAGTGCAATCTGCTTGTTCGATGAAGATATATCCTTGATAATGCAATGGAGGCTATTGAAGTTATTCACTATCTGTAGAGAAAATGAGGGGTAAGTTTGACAACATGTTGTTGTCGAAATAGATTTGAGCAACACATATGATCGAGTGGATTAGGATTATATTTGAGTTGTGGTTATTCATATAAACTTTCATGAGAGGTGGGTAGCATTGATTGTGTTACCCTAAACCTTGCACCTTTATTTCATTAAATAACTAAATCGATTATCTTTATGTCAATGCATGTGGTAGATAAAACATTTTAATTTAAATGATACAATGATAACAACATTCTTATTCATCGAAAGGAGTCTAGGATGTTACATCATTCGTTACAAAAATCACTTACAAATTCTTTAAATTTTACTCATAAGTAAAATATTACAAAATACAACTCTAATCAATCGTTCATCATCTAATTCATTGTATACACTTAAAACATTGAGATAAAGAATATCACACACCCTTACTACACTAATCCTTAACAAAATCCATTGGAAATCCTAGTGATAGAATTAGAACTAGGAATCTTAATTTATTACAATTTAATGTTCTTATTTGCATAATTTCCTTAAATTTTTCTACTCATTAGTTGCATAATAGAGCAGGGACATTATGAATTAAAAACATCAAACTTTATCGGCACTAGCCACCATACCACTTGTACATTAGTGGTGTCGACTTCCTTTACAGCCTGCAGATATATGCTCATCACAACACCAAACACAAATGAAGTGGTAAGTCATAAAAATCATGTTAAAGACATAAGTGCAAATACAGACATCAAGCATCATATTTACATCATGACATGTTCAAATATATCTCTTAAGTCTAATCATAGCATATTCTTAATTACTTCTTAATTTTAATCATCGCATATTCATAACACTCACATTTATCATATAGGCCAAGATATGAAAACATCTTAATCAATCATTGTTTATTAATTACTATCTTAAGATAGCACCTAGTAATTACCTTATTTACTTAATACAAAATTCTCAACATCCCAAATCCTAATCACCGGTCTCATATTAAATCATTAACATCAAAATACATTTAAATCAAAATTATTATACTTAAATATGAATGTTGAATGCAAAACACGTTTCATCCTTAAACATGTTTGCATATGCATTAAATGCATTGAAGCTTACTTTTTAATTTGTTCAAAAATCTCACATTAAATATTCATTTGTTGATAGATTTTCAGTCAAATAATAAAAATCAACTTTAATAAAAAATGCACTTAAACATGACATTAGTAAAACTTCTGACAAAATTGTTTGGAACTATCTTCGTGGTATACTGTTGAAACTAGGTGTTCCCAATAGTGCGTTTGATGGATGATGTTCTATATTGAGACTAGAGCTGGACAAGCGGTCGGTTACATGCCCAAACAATTAATTTGTTCGAAACTGTGGGTGACACATAGAAGCCCAATTCTGACCGGTTGCCATCACAATTTGGTCGGTTCGCAGGTCCTCGGTTTGTGTGGGTTCACGGTTTGATTTATCGGATTCGGCCACTAGTGATCCATTTTAGATTATGGCTCAAATCATTCAAATTTTTTATTTTTTATTTCAAATTTAAAAAAAAAATATTGGGTCAAATTTGTTGGCCCAATGCCCCATTTTTACTACTTCCAAAAATAAATTTTAAACTGCCAAATTTATTATAAAAAATTAATAAAAATATAAAATAGTCAAATACTTTTAGTTTACTTTTACTTGCCTATGAAGTTAGAATTATTTCACCAAGCAAAATAAAGTATACAAATTAAAGAAATTTACAACAATTATTTCACCACCAGCTTGTTGGCAACAAGTATAAAACATGCCACAACAAAATAGTTTAAATGTTTAAATTACATGTAATGAGAATTATAATTTAAAATGTAAATCAATTAAAGGCTTCATAGATTCAGTACAACACAATAATTTGTTCAGGCATGAAGTTTCTGTACAAGGAAAACAAAACATAAGTTATTTGACCAACTAATAAAATCAAAAGTAAACATAATAACTAGAACATAACATGGATGTATAAATTATAACCTTGTAACTCATTCATTTGACAGTGCAGATTTTTAGCTTTGAACCTTGAAGAAACATATCATTGACATTAACATCATTTAATTGGTTAACAAGTCATTCAAAGACAATAGTTATATAATACACAAACAAAAACAATGTAAAAATTTATCAACATCAAAACCATAAGAAAAATGACAACTACAAGTATACACATTGAATAAGAAAATCAAAACCATAATCAATATATTAATGAAGCAAAATATAAAAACCATAAATAAACTTAATAGACGAACATACACTACCAAAGTAAAACAATACAAGTTTTGAGAAAAATTATAAGAATAAAAATTTAGCCACTGAAGCTTTGAACCAAAAATATATATAAGCATTAACATAAAAAAAAAAACAAATTGAAAATATAAAATAAAAAAGACATAATTAACTATAAACATTAGAAATAGAGATGCATACAAATATTTGATACACATCATCATATACACATATAACCATACACACATTTTTCAAGCATTACAAATTAATCATTTGTTCATAAACAACAAACTCAAGTTTAAAAAAAAGATAAAATGAATCATAGATCTTACTTTTCTTTAGTTCCGGTACTTTTTTCTCTATTGCTACGGGAACCTTGTTGCATCCTTCCAAGGAACAACAACAGAAAGCCTCAAACAAAATAAAAGTTATAGTTAGAAAATAAAAGTTATAGTTAGAAAATAATAGTTAAGCATTTAGAAAGCTTTGAAACTTAAAGAGGCATAAAGCTATTGAAAGTGAACCCTTTGACAAAAAAACTTAAAAAAACCCTCATAATACACTAAACAAAATAATCATAAAATTCTAACCTTGCGTTCTTGGCTTATTGCTCTCAGATGCTCTGAGCCAACAAACAAAAAGAATGTTCCCGATCATAGGAAGCTTAACAAGATGAAAATGCTAATTAAAAAAATGAAACCATAAACGTTAAAAGAATAAAGAAACCATAATAGAAAGTCATAAACCTTTCTACGATTACCTTTCTATGTGCAATTGTGAGCTTTCTCCAACACTCTTTTACACTTTCTCCATTTATAGTTAAAGAGTTGAGATCGAAAAGGGTATAATATAATGAGGGGAATAACGATCGAGAAAAATGTAGGTTGATTAGAAGCAACAACAAGAGAGGTCAATTAACTTGAGAGACTATAAAGATGAGACCGAGAGATACTAAGATGTGTGTATAGGGTTTCGAAGTAAATGAGAATTATAGTTGAAAACGAGAGAAAAAAATGAAATGGAAACATTGCTTGTGTCTTGAACGGCTAGGGTTTGATGCAAGTAGTGAATTTATATGAATAAATGAAATGGACCGAGCCAGGATATGCAGAGCAAGGTTGGGCTTTGGTGTCACATAATATCTCATATGTATTGGTCGGTCGGTTTCACTGTCCGATAGATCCAATTTCTTCATCCGAGCTCGACCACAGTAGATCGTGTACACCCGTTAAACTTCACCCGCGAGAGCCGTCAACCCGATTCAATCCACCCTTTGCATGTGTGTCGCACAGTTCAAACAGTTTTGGGTCGGTGTCGCACATTTGTCCACCCCTAATTGAGACAGTGGACTATTCTGGGACAATCAACAATGATATGGTTGGCCTTAATATTCATGGTAGAGGACTTAGACAAAGAGACTCCATTTCTCCCTATCACTTCATTATTTGTGTTGAAGGTTTCTCAGCTCTTATTTGGCAGGCTGAGCTCAAAGGAAACATAAATGGCACCAAAATATTGTAGAAATGCTCTTATTATTACTCACATTCTTTATGCAAATGATTGTTTCTAAATTTTCAGGGGAATTGAGAATGAAGCTTTGACGATGAAAGACATTCTACAAACTTATGAAGCAACATCCGATCAAGCTATTAATTTTTAGAAATCACAATTTTTTTGTAGCAGAAATGCATCACTTGTCACTTGAGGTTTAAAACTCTTTTGTTGGAATTATGGGCATGCAAATTGTTCTAAGAAAAGCAAATATATTGGCCTCTTTTCATGAATTAAAGTCAACTCGTGGAGTAGTAAATACCTTTCAAAAACGAGTAGGTAAGTTTTGATCAAATCGGTACTGTAGTTAATATCATCTTATGTCATGAGCATTTTTCTCATTCCTTCGTCTCTTAGTTATGAAATTGATAAGATGATGAATTAATTTTGGTGGGGACATAGTGAGACTCAAGCTTGGGCATTCATTGGCTTTCTTGGGATATACTTTACATGCCCAAGAATGATGGTTACATGTGCTTTAAAAACCTTAGTGCTTCTAATTGTGATGTGTTTAGAAAACAAGGATGAAGACTCTTGATGGACTCAAACACTCTTATCTCAAAGTTATACAAAGGTAGATATTATCCTTAGGGTGATTTTCTTGGATCAAGTGTTAGCCACGAGTCATGTTATGTTTGGAAGAGTATTTGGAGTGTTAAATTTCTTGTATGAGCCAATAATTGTTGGTGCATTGGTACATCTTCTCAAAAAATTTTGTGGGATGATCATTGGATTCATGTTGGCACTTCAATTGTTGTGTCTACTCACTTAAATTTTCACTTCCAACATACGAAAGAATCACCTATTATCACATGGCATAAGGCTTGGAATGTTCACCTCCTTTTATAGCCTCTATGACCAAGCTATAATTAGTTCTATATTGAACATGCTTGTATTCGCTTTTGTTTTGGAAGATAAACAAGTTTTCCATCAGGAGAAAAATGGAACTTATTCAACAAAAAGTGTTTATCGTCTATGTTAATGAGTTAATTGATACAACTGACATCAGAGTAAAGAATTTGTTGTGGAGAAATTATCAAGGTTGTTTACCTACCAAAATTAGTCTTAGGGACCAAGGAGTAGATGGTTCCTCTAACTACATTTTGGGTGAAGCTAAAGTAGAAGAAAACATCAATGTTTTTTTTCACATGCACTAATCGTTCAAACATTTGGCAAGGTATTGGTCTTTTAATGTTAAGAAACCATTCTGTGTAACAATACTGTTGTAGATATTATCTTTGAAGTTATGCTAAATTTGAATTATCAACATGCGGCTAAGTTGCGGTACATATTTGGAGCATAGGGAAGCAACACAACAACAAACTATAGAACCATACTACTGAAGCTCATTGGCAAGTTTGTGACCGTGCAACCTAATTGCTAGAGGTTTGGAGACTAGTGTGAGTTACACTTCTTCAGACAGTGTTGAAGGTGCAAAAACACGAGAAGGGCAGTTGAATTGTATTTTTCCTTATTAAAAACTTTTCAAAATTATGATTTGGGATACTTAGAACAAATAAACAGATTAGAGGCATCAATAAAACAAAATAACAGGGCAGAGAGAGAAACACCATGATTTAAACTCGTTCACTACCAACGTGACAACTACGTCCAGTCCCCTCACAAAAAAAAAATTTATCCACTAATTCAAACTTGATTACAGCACCTGACCCTACAAGTCAATCTTCTCAACTTCCAACCTGATACATACAGACCGTTGAGGCACTACAACACCTTGACCCTACAAGTCAAATCTTCTCAACTTCCAACTTGAAAACCTACAAGTCGTTGAGGCAGAATAATCACTACTGGTATGAGTTACAAAGGATGAAACTGGATTCTGTTTTGCTTCTTCTAAGTGAGTTGATTACAATGAACTTCACACTAAAATAGAGCACTAAGTAATATAAATTGAACAAGTGCCTTTGCTAATACTGAAACCTAATTTTGAATTCATAAGGTTTTCTAAGTTGTTGTGTCGTATATTCTTCTTCGGAATTGATCCCTTTATATATTCTTCTTCGGAATTGTTATTATCAAAACATGATAAAGGAATTGTTTCTAGAACAAACCTGGTTCCAACAAGTGTCCCAACCTACTATTAGTAGCAACATGAAGTGGAAAAGACCGACACCACATGTTGCTTTAAATTCAATATAGATGCGTCTTTTTTGTTCATACACAACAATGTTGGGATTGATATTTGTATCAAGGATGATCATAGGCAATTTTTTCTCACCAAAATATATTGATTCTCTCCCATCTTGTGATGTCAAATTTGGTGAAACTTTAAGTTTGTTTATCGCTTTATCTTGGGTTCATGAGTTACAATTGGGTCTAATGAATTTTGAGTTTGATTTTGGAATTAGTTGTTGATCATTTCCTCGATAATAATTTTGACGCCACAGAGTTTGATGATATTATTAGATATTGTAGACGTCTTTTTTTTGCTCTTATTATAGAAACTCTCGTGTTGACACACCTGCACGAATCACCACATATGTAGCTAGTTTCCAAATTATTATTGATATCCCATATGTATTCAACACGTTATCGTAAATGAAATGGTATAAACATTTTTTAATAAAAAAAACTACTGACTAATTACTTTCGCAATGTGTATTTATTGTTGGCTAAACATTTTTTTTACAATGTCGATAATTAAATTTGGAAGCATCATGTCAACCGGAGAATGTATACAATTAATATCACCACTCTCCCTAAAAATATAATATTTTATTAAGAATTTTTCTTCCTTAACTAAACGAAAAAAATTATGTCCTTTTTAATAGTATTTTCCTTTTAAATTTTTTATTATATTAAATATTATTTTTCTTAAAACACCTTTAATTATTGTATATCTTATTTTGTAATTATCAATAAATAATTAGATTTTTTTTACAAAAAATAAATATAAATTAAAAGTAAGGATGTGTTGATACCAAATATCAAATTTAGTATACTTATACCTTCAACAACTCTTTGTAAAATCAATTCAATATTGAATTATCATATTTTATGCTGATGATCATATATATAAAACTTCAAATAATATACACATTTGTTGGTATATGTTTTAAATAGTGTATTATACATTAAAATAAGATGATGTAATGGAATATCATATAGTTTGAAAATTCTATTAATCTTTATTGGTTTGATTTACTTAACGAGAACTTTTAATTTAAAAGTTGAATTGAATTAATTTGTCTACTACAAAGAGTTATTAAAAATGTATATATAATAAATTTGAAATATGGTGTCGATGGATCCTATCTCAAAATTAATTATCATTTTTAAATAGTAAAGTAAAAAAATAATATAAATTATTAATGAATGTATTAATATTTTTTAATTACTATTATTTATTCAACAAAGTTTATATATATTTAATGAAGGAGATAATATTTTTTAAGGTCATAGAGAAATGTGGTATTTTGTCGATATAGATTACTAAAGTTCGATAATGATTCAATTTAAATTGTACATAGACTTAAGAATTTCGTTGGTGAATAAATATATAAATATTTCTAGAGTCTTGATATTTTCTCACTCGCCTAAACTTTTTCTCTAAAAAAAGTAGCATTTTAAGGGAAAATTGCTAATAATTAAAAAGTTAATAAACTGTTGTTATGGATTTAAGTCTAGAATTCCTTAATTTGTAGATTATACATAAGTTTTACTTGAACTCTTTTAAAAAGTTGGTGGTTCTTCCTAATCTTGCATTGAAATGAGTCTCCTTGATATTTTATTATGAAATGTGTCTCTAATAACATTTGATAATATCCAAAAACTTATTTTTAGTCATTAATATCAAATAGAAATGTGAGTCGACAAATAGAGGAAAACGTGGAATACAAATTTAAATAATTATTCTAAACAAATTTAACCGAAATAATATGTACTTAATAAATAAAAATAATTTGTATACTTATTTCTAATAAAATAAGTATACAAAGTCCATGGGAATACAAATTTAACTAATTATTTTAAACAAATTTAACCGAAACAATATTTAAATAATAAATAAAAATAATTTGTATACTTATTTCTAATAAAATAAGTATGCAAGCTCCAATGAGAATACAAATTTAAATAATTATTCTAAATAAATTTAACCGAAACAATATTTAAATAATAAATAAAAATAAGTATACAAATTATTCTAAAATTTAAATTAATATTTCCATTGGAGTGCTACGATTGGTCTACGTTTTCCTCTATTTGTTTGTTCACGTTTTTATAACGTTCATTTAGGACTAAAAATAAAGTTTTTTGATATTGTAGGGATGAATCCAAACAAATATTTTTCAAAGACTAAAATTGAAAACTGTTATATTTACAGGGACCAAAAACATATTTAAACGTTTGGTCCACATTTCCCTTTGTCAATTAACGTTTTTTGTAACGTCCACTTGACGTTAAGGACTAAAAAATAAATTTTTCTGATATTACAGGGATGAAATCCAAACAAAAAATTTTACAGGGTCTAAAACTAAAAACTATTATATTTACAAGGACTAAAAACATATTTAAATCAATTTTTTTTTAGGAACTAAAATATTGAGAAATTTTTTAAAGGGAATCAAATAAAAATTTAAAATTTTATAGGGACTAAAATTTATTTTACCTTTTTTTTAATTATTAAAATTGTACTTTTTTTATTATGGTCTAATTTTTAATATTAAAACATAACATTCAAAATGTTTAAGACGAGGATAAGAACATTAAATATTGACCATACCATCATATATCATAATTGAAAATGTCATGTACCTAATTAAGAATTGATTTTAATTTTAACCATTCATAATTTAATTAATGATTAAGATTAAATCTTATTTTAAAATTCAAATGATTTGATTTAGTGGTAAAATTAGATCTATATGATCCGAGATATTGCAATCCCCACAAATACCATTGAAGTCCATGTAAGTATTTTGTAATCATTCAATTGAAGCCCTTTTTTTTTTAACTTGTAATGAAGCCCCATCCTTCGTCATAAATTTTTTTTATAAAATTTTGAAAAACTGAGTTAAAGCAAAGAAATCTAAAATCTACCGCATTGAATCCCAGAAATCCCTACGTATCATCATCATACACAAAAAGACAAAATTTTGTTCATCCAATCACCACTCAACAGCGCATATCTTACAATCACATTAGGCCACGTGTCATAACATATTGTCTTACCGTGATCGTGTTCACACTCGATAACTCACCTACGCATATATATAACCGAAAACGAAGTTTAGAGATTTCGATTCCAAACTTTTGCTGACTTCTTTCGTGTGTGTGTGCTTTTCCCCCAAAAAGAAGCAAAAACCCACTCCTCCGCCGTGTGCGGTGGCGATTTTTGATCGGAAAATCAAAACGATAATATGAAGATTAACGTCAAGACTCTCAAGGGGACTCACTTTGAGATCCAAGTGAACCTTCAAGATACGGTAAATAATAATAATAATGCTATAACACTCTTAATTAATTCAATTTTTTAGGTTTTCAATTTTTTGTAATTCGATCATTTTTTTTTGTAGTTTTATTCTCTGTTTGAAGAGTTTGTTGAATGTTTACGTTTGTGTAGAATGCAATTGAATATTTGAATTGAGAAATTAAGTTTTATTTTTCTATGTTTAATATTAGGTTGGTGATGTGAAGAAAAATATAGAGGCGGTGCAAGGTGTTGATGTTTACCCTGCTGCACAACAAATGCTAATTCACCAAGGGAAAGTGCTTAAGGATGACACAACCTTGGAAGAAAATCAAGTTGCTGAGAATAGTTTTGTTGTGATCATGTTGAGCAAGGTGATAATGATGATGATGCTATTTTAGTGGTTCGACTATTATTCATGGATTATTTTAAGTATTTATATATTAATTGAATTCTGGAAGCTAGAAAACGCGATACTCAATTACACACATACATACACCCTAACCCTAATTCAATTTTGTGTACTGTTGTAAATAGAGGAAAATAGCGGTTTATTCAAATTCCGCTACGGTACAATACTATGGCGACACTATTACCGCTATTTGACAACACTTTGTATTAAGTAGCATATTGTGGAATAGTAGTAATTTGTTCAAATTCCGCTATGCTATAGCCACTATTTGACAACATTTATTTTGTATTGGACATGCAACTGGATAATAATTAGCTTGCTGCTTGCACAGTTTTGTTTTGCATTTAATAATTTTCATTTTTTGAGTTTTTTTATGTGTGCGCGTGTGTGGTTGGGGGGGAGGGGGTGAAGACAAAATGAGCTATGCTTCACTTTCTACCTTCACTCGTTGTTTTGTGGCTTCAAGAAATCGGAGACTGGTAATGTGACAGTTGTCAGTTATTACCATTCTATTGGAATTGTAGTATTGTACCATATGTGAGGTGGAGTGGATACGTTGAAAAGATAAAACATTGATTCTATTCCTTCAGAAGGAGAGCCAGAAAAATGATAGCTGTATTTAGAGATAGCTAATTTGTAAAATTGTGTCCATTGGCTTACTGCTAAACTTTTGTTATGATGTGCCATTGCAGAATAAGGTATCATCAAGTGGAGGCTCAGCTGCTTCATCTGCACCCTCAAACCCAGTAAGTACAGAATTTGTACATTTACCATGTTTCTTGGTTTTAACTCTTTATATTCTTTGGACTTTCTTACATGTAAGTTGAATTGTCAAAACTTATTTAATTCCTTGACTAAGTTCTTTAACAAACTTAGATCTTGATGTCTTTACTATCTTTGCAGTTGGATGGATAATGCCATGATTAGGTTAATGATTTAAAGTATTATTGTTTTGTCAAGTACTCTCAGCACTCGCATGTTTATGTTCTTCTGTTGTCATTTTTGTCTTGTCCTATCATCAGTTCCCCTTTTCGTAATGATTTTCGTTGTAATATATCTTGAGTATCAATATAAAAGAGTATATGATATAATATGTTTGGTTTAAGTAATTTTGGATGTGGATCGAGTCTTTTGTTGAAAATGTCACATCCCATATTAAAGCACCATATATTATTTATTTAAAATTGACAGTATGTTCATAATATTCAATTTTGCATGATTGTTTAGGTTTTTTGTTTTTACTTCACCTGTTGACTACTTTGAAATCTCATTGTTCTTATATTGTTGTTTCTTTTTGCTTGTTATTTATATATCTAGGCAGCCCAACCTGCAAGTTCTTTGCCTCCCCCTTCATCAACATCTCAACCACCTGCTTCGACTGCCGGACAGTGAGTTCATATTAGGTTTTTTGGGTTTGTAGTTTCAGCATGTGAATGTTCTTGTTTAGTTTTCATGTAAAATTCTTTTATTTCTCTCACTTTGCTTTCAGAGGAGAATTCAATGCTGAGCCAAGTCCTGTTATAACTCCTCCCACTACGTAAGTATCTGGCATTTTCTCCATAATGGTTTTTAAATTTTTGTAGTACTTAAATGTTGATAATTTGTGGCAACCTTGAAGCTACACCAGCTTTGGCTTCCTTCTTTTGTAGATGGTGTGTTATTTTTATCACTGCCTATTATCTTATTTTAGCCCATCTATTACTTTTACCCTGAAATGCAAATGCAATTTTGTACATAATATCATTTTGTGAACTCAAATGCATTTTTTGTTTATACTGTTTATTGCAGTGTGGTGTCTGGCACATATGGCCAAGCAGAATCTAATCTCATTGCTGGAAGTAATTTAGAATCAACTATTCAACAGATTCTAGAAATGGGGGGAGGAAGTTGGGACCGGGATACTGTGATCCGTGCTCTTCGTGCTGCATATAACAATCCGGAAAGAGCTGTTGAATATCTCTATTCTGTAAGTCTCTGTACCCACAGAATCTGGCTTTCCCGTGTGATGTATGGGTGTTTTTTCCGTTAATTTGGTAGCTTGTTGATTGTTGGAAGCTTGTTAGAGACTCCACAGCTACAAACTGCATTTTAAATATTGATTCACTTACTAGCACAAAGAACTCTGCCTGCAAAACTTATGCTTCTAGTAAATTGTCATCTTGTGCCAGTACAGTTTTAATGATTGACTTGCATGGTTCTACCGTCTTAAAAGAAAATATTTGGGAATAGAAGAGTGTGAAGTAGTGTTGTTGATGGTGGATAGCGGTCCATGGCAGAGAAGCCAAAATCCGCTATTTTTGGCCGCCATATAATAAACCGCCATAGCCGCCATCACGTGTGAAATGGCCATGGCGGAGTGTTGAAATCCTGCCACTACTTTCTGCCATTCGATAACACTGGTGTGAAGATAATTAAATGAACAACAGTGGAAGCAGGTACTTGTATTTGAGTGTTGAACATGTAGCCCTTCTGTTATGGAAATGGAGCCATTGACCATGGTTGTCATTCTATACAAACAAAACTACTTGGAGGCGGCGATTTATGTTTATAACCATTGTATGATTTTTGCATGGTAAACTCTGTTGAAATAACTTATTTGAGCATGTTATATAGTTGTCACTTTTATCACTGGATGACCTAAATATAATTTGTGTATTTTTACTACTTCGGTGGTTATAGTTTGTATTAAATCATAAAGATATAAAAGGAAAAAATGCTATTGTGTATCAATGCTGTATTTTGTTTACAGAGTCCCCATTGTTTTTTCTAACATTGATGCAAAATTTAACTGATAGGGCATCCCCGAACAAGCTGATGCTCCAGCAGTTGCTGCATCCACCAATGTTGGGCAGGCAGAAAACCCTTCAGTTCAGGCTCCACAGCCAGCAGTGCCTACTGGGGGGCCCAACACCAACCCACTCAACTTGTTCCCCGAGGTGTGTACTGTCCCTCTCTCCCTTGCAATAAAATTTAAACAATAATGTTGGTAAAATCATAATGACTATTTTTTGAATCAGGGTATTCCCAATTTGGGTGCAAATGATAATGCAGGTGACTTGGAATTCTTGCGAAACAGTCAACAGGTAGTTTAATTGTGGTTTCTATAGTGGAGCTATGCACCATTTCGATTTTAATTATTTATGCATCATATTATTCTTTGACATTTCAGTTCCAAGCCTTGAGAACAATGGTGCAAGCAAACCCTCAAATCTTGCAGGTATTATTGGTACTTGTAGAACTCATTTCTATAGTTTTCTACGACATTATAAATCATCTCTGTTTCCATTGCAGCCTATGCTTCAGGAACTAGGAAAACAAAATCCACACCTAATGGAGCTCATCCAAGAGCATCAAGCTGACTTCTTACGCCTTATAAATGAGCCTGGAGGAGAAGAGTAAGATGACTATTTTAAGTTTGCTTCATTTTCTTTTCATTTTAAATTGTATGAATTTTTCAATGAGCTCCAACATAGCTCATAGTCTCCTACCAATTTCACTGACGGATAGTAATTCAAAACTATACATGGATGACGAGTTTGGAAGAAAATCTTTTGAATTAAATGAGGTGATAAAGAATTAATGAGACACACCAATATGCTGATACATATGGTCATCGGTTTATCTCCTGACCTTGAATATAAATAAAAAGAATAAAAATAAACCTTACATCAATGCAGTGAAGACATAATATTTGGGTTTTATCAGGATTATACCACACAAGATTACTCGTTGAGTGAATAGGCATATTCGTTCTTCAAATTGTATCACAATTACAATTACAATTATACCATGCACAGGATTATACCATGCACAATTACAATTACTCACAAATATATCTTTGAGATGACAAAATTCCATTGGCAAATTTATCCCCTAGAAGATGACATTGATGTGGGATTAACGTGAATAGCCACATATTCAATTACAGTATCACATCAAAATATTTAACGACAAAAGATTACAGAGGGATTATTTTGATTGATATTTTATAATTTCAGGGATATTTTTGTCAATTCACAAAATTTAGGGACTAATTTAACTGACTCTTACATTTTCATGGAGCAATTTGCATATTCACTCATTACTCATTTGTGTAAAATTGATTTGGACTTGACTAGTGATCTCAATCCTATATGTGGACAGGAAAGATTTGAAAATATTTTAGCTTTATAAGACATTTGTTTGCTCAGTCTATTTGTTGTATTTATATGATCAGAAACCTAGAGAGTCAGTTGGGTGCTGCGGTGCCTCAGACCATCACTATCACCCCAGAAGAGCATGAGGCCATTCAACGGGTGAGCTATTGACTGTATTGTCCATTTAGTTGTTTTAATTGTGAATCTCCTTATTGGTTGGTATTATATGCATTGGCTTGTCCATATCAGTCTTGGTATTGTTACCCAGTTGTTGAAATGTTTAATAGCTATTGGAGTTTAATGGAAATTCTCTGATGTTTGAAAATTGCATGTCATTCTATTATAAACAGTAAAGCATAGAGAACGCATCCAATTGAAGCGTGAGGAAGGGTTTGCGCTTGATGCTTGAACCATGAAATGATTCGATACATGCTTCCCTTGTGTATTATGCTCTGCATATGCTTCATGTGTGCTAATGTTTGTTGCCTTTTATTTTCTGTGTTTGACTGTTTACTTATTTATTTAGGGTATAAGAAATAGAAATAAGAAACAAAACCATCTAGATGCCACTCATTTTAATATTTACTTCGTTAGTAACTAGAACTCTAGAAGTACTCACGATGTTAGAAGTATTTTTTAGTATGACTGTCTTCTCTCCTTTTGAACGTATAAACTAATTCTTAACCTACTTTAAACTATAGTATGTAAGACAATCAAAATAAAATTTCATTAACACTAGGTAGGATGCCATGAGTTTTCTCCTTTCTCAGTCATATTTGAAACAATTTTGAGCCTTTTGAAATATGAAATGCAGAGTTGTTCAATACTTAAAATCTTTCTTTTTAAATTATTCAATTAATATTTACAATTTATAATTTATAATATAGCATTATGCAGTTATTATGCAAATAAAATCAGGGTATTCTGAAATTTTGTGGTTGAAAAGGTAAATGAGAAACTTTGAAGTGTTTTCTTATTTAATACTCCTGTCCCAATTAAGAAAAATGTATAAATAAAAGAGAGAAAATGCTACTTTTACCTAATTATCTTTGTTAGGTATTGGTGCATTATCAATGTTATAAATGCATAGTAAAAAATATTGCATTGTAAATTATGTAAGTAGTATTAATTAAATGGTACAATTGGAAAGAAGTTCATTAAAAATTGAAAGAGTCAATTATTTTGAGATGGAGGGAATAGAGGTTTTATATTTTTGTCATTCTATTGCATGTAGGTTTTGTTTTATATTTTTGGGGGGAGAGAGAGTGTGTATGTTTGTACCCTATTTATTTATGTCCTGCTTGCATTTTATCTCTGTTTGTGTTCTCTTACTTACACAATAATATGAATGGAACAAATAGCAGCAGTATTTGTTGTGTCTAATACGGGATCCCCTAGCCCATTTTCTTTGAAAAAAAAACATAACTGACCAGGACATTTTTGCAGCTTGAAGATATGGGGTTCGATCGAGATCTTGTGTTGGAGGTGTTCTTTGCGTGCAATAAAAACGAGGATTTGGCAGCCAACTATCTATTGGATCACCAAAATGAGTTTGATGACTAGTTAAAATTCCAGTTCATCGGATTTAACTCTGCTCTTTCTTGTGTCTAGCATTTTTCTGTGCTAGGTCTTGTTTACCTTCTGAACTCTTTGGAGAAGTGATAATTTATACTTTTTTATTATTTTGGGAACTATAGGATCTGTAAATTGTTTAAACATTATTGACTAGAAAATAGAATTGCGTTGGGGAAAGATGGCCATAGGTTTATTTATTGTATGTCTGATTACGTGTTCACCTCGATTTTCTCGCGTCCCCATGAAATTTAACCGGTGATTTTAAAAGCTGGGAATTGAAGCGTCTATTTCAGTGTGCGGTATGAATATACTTATTCTTCTCCAGTTTTATATTCAGTGTGCAGTATTGCCTTAGTATTTTACTTTGGGGTGAAAGAATTGAGAAAATGATTATCATTCTACTTAGGGTAAATTTGTTTCAGTTTTTCATTAAAGAAAACTTTAACTAAGTAAAATTATATCATATTTACTTTTCCAAAAAATTAAAATGAAACAAATGAATTCTATATCATTTTGATAAAGGTTTTTAGTAGCTTTTAGAAAGTGTAATTCTAATTTTTAGAAAATATTTTTATAATTCAAAGAGCAGTTAATCTAAACAATTTGTTTTCAAGTATTCTTGGAATTATTTTTGCTAAGCTTTAAACATACAAATTCCTAATCTATGTAAAGGAATTAAAAGCACTGATTGTTGAAAATTGTGTGTATGTATTGTTTCTCTACCAAGGGAAACTGAACTGGTCACCAATACAGAGGAAGTAAATCATGCTTTAGTTAAAGAAGAGAGCGACATGAGTGTATAGAATCAGTATAAGTAAAATTGTTGCTAGTTTGTGCGTAAAATATAATTCGACGGGTAAAAGTTGATATTGTTTGGTTGAACATTTTCATTTAAATTTGAATTTAAAATCTTACAATTGTACTGAGTTTTAAGTGATGTTGGTCATTCTATCTTAAAAAAATAGTTGCTAGTCTACTAACTGTGTGTTTGAATTGGCATTGTGCAATTGTATTTTTACTAAAAAATTTGTGCAAATACTTAATAAACACGATTTTATGTAAAATCAAGCATTTGATATATTTTCTTTCAAAATCAAGTTTGACGGTGTATCACTTTGTATGTTGAACACTAATATTTATAATAAAACTATACATTGTGACAGGTATAAATCATTAATGAAATTCCAAGATTATATGAAATCAGATTTCAAATGCTTGCTTAGGAATTTTTATTGGTAGACTTCAACTGGAAACAACAAGAGTACTTTTATTTCCCTTTTTTTCGAAAATAGATTCTCCGTTGTTACTATGTGACGCAATAACAACTTTTAACTGTTTGATCTTGTAAATGTTTTGTAATGTAGTTTAAGTTAATTTAAGCATGGCTTTTTAATTTTAATCTACATGACTGAGATTGCTTATTGCGTGCAAAGGGGTGGGTGGTTGGGAAAAAAGAAAAGAAAAAGAGCGGGTTGAGTGCGAATAGGAAAAAGGAGTTTTGTATAGCCAGTTTTTGAATGCCTCATATTAGATTAAGCATTTTGTCTCAATTATTCTTTTATTTTTTAAGATAAATTCATCTTGGAGACTTTATTTTCTTATTGATCCAAAAAGCAATAGATAGATGAGAAGTGTTAGCAATACACTGTTTAACACATATTTTTTAACATATTTTATTTGAATAGTTAAAATTTATATAAGTTCCACCAAAACATGTGGGTCTCTTATAAATTTGATTGGGCTCGTGTGTATTTTAATCAACAAAAAAAAGTGTTAGAAAATATGTTGCTAAAATTATACTAATAGTTTCACATCCATCATCCATATATAATTCTCACCCTCACATACATTTCATAAATACACATCGGAAAAAAAAAACACAATCTTTTTACTTTCGGAGTATATACTTCCAAACAAAAATACATAATTTTTTGTCGTCCGAATATGTCCATCCAAACAGGACTATAGTTTTTTTAGAAATATAGAAAGGTTAAAAGTAACTGTAACTTAGCTTCAACACTCTTCTATTTTTCTTAATATTCATCTCACCTACTTGTAACACAGCAATAATCAATTTGCTCGCCATATTGCTACTTATTCAAGATTGTGGATGGACCAAACACAAACATAGACACATATATGTATATTTATATTCGACAATATATACAATTATTGCTAATAACTTTGCTAACTATAATCTAACTATTGCCAATCGTTGTAGTTGCAAATTCACACAGTTTGATGCAGTAACGAATTTCAGCCGTCAATCTACTATCCAACAACTTTGAATATACACCATAGATCTCAACTGTTATTTCAGATCATAAGTCCAAATTAGTTACTGCATCCACACAGTAATTATGTGGAATCTAATTCCTAGGATGAATTAGTTACAATTTTGTTAGCTTAAGCAGTTGGTTGGTTATTGAAAAAAAAAAGCAGTTGGTTAGTTATAAAGAGATAAGACAAAACATGTTATTTTTTAAAATAACACAGTTATACAAAAGGCTCTGCATAAATAATAAAAATAGTAATGCAATTTATTTTCATTAACATGTTATATATAAAGACCACTATACTACCATAAAATTCTACAAAACAGAATCACAACTTTTATCAGTCATTTATTGCATTCCGGTGTTTCATGCTTTCCTTGTTTGCCTCTCAGTGTGGAATGAGAAATATAGAGAAAGTTAAACTTTAGAAAACAATACAATATTTTTTTAATCCCCACAACTTTAATGCGACACACTTTAGTCTTTTACAAAATTTAATATCCAAATTGGTCATTGACAATTTCATATAACAGATAAATTAGTCTACTCTATTACTCCACCAGCACCTCTGCCAAATTTAGCGGGGGACTAATTCGTCTCTCATATGAAATTGTTATGAACTAATTTAGATATTAAATTTCGTCAAGAGACTAAATTGAGTTGAATTGAAATTGTGAAAGACCAAATTGGGTCTTTAGTCTTTTTTATCTTTTTAGGCTTATTTCTCCAAGAGATGCCGGAAAAAAAGGCTTATTTCTCCAGGAGTTGGTTTGTAAATAACAATGATAACACAATTTCAATGCAATCTCCTTGAGATAACAAATTATCTTCATCATCAGAGAGCAAACTCAAGTATTGAGAGCTTATCAAAAGCACATTAAACATATTTTTCAGTTACTTGTTCACTAATTGCCTGAGTTTTCCAAGTTCACCGATTCTAAATGTTATGTTGAGGAGACTATCAACCAAATAACCCATTTGCATTAATAAAACGTCATAATAAAGCTAAACAAAAAGTTTTGCAATGTTTTCAATCCAAATCAAATCCACCACTTGCTTGTTCTACCAAGTCACTTAAAAGCATGCAGCATGGTTTGCACTTCATTCAAAATTCCTAATACCAACCAACAAGTACATGCATTGTATGCTTATGTACTTGTTGATGCTTTATCATGCAACTGGTGTAGAACCGTTCTTTTTAAATTGTCGTTTTAAGGATATTTATACATACATACCAATAAAGCCATTAAATTTTACTATGTTTAATAAAACTATTCATCTTTTTCCTATAGTATCCTTAATTATTTATTATCTCAATCCATTTATTTCTTTCTCAACACTAAATAGTTAGATATAAATTTGACAAAACAATAGTTAATACAACTTTAAACTTTGAAAACAACAAATAAAAGGGATAAAAAAATTCTAAAAAAAAAGCGACACTTAGAAAAGGGGCAAAAGGAGTATATGATACTGAATTATTTCTCTGAAATTTCTTTGAACATAGGACTAGATTCTACTAACCAGTAGATAAGATATGAAACTGCAAGGAGCTCAAAGAAATGTTGTAGCAATTACAACATTGGTTATTTCCTTCTCAAGCTCAGCTTCATCAACCCACATCGAACTTCGTTTATGCAATAAATCTTTCTTCCCAGCCTTCTTCTCTTCATGCTTTTTTATTTTCATTCTCCAATTTTCAAGTTTCTCTGCTCTTTCTTTTAACTGATTCACGAAAAACATCAATATATCAATAACAATAAGCAAAATTTATACGAATGACTATTTAATTGAAAAGCACAAAACAAACATTGTGCTCAGCAACTTGATCAATGTTTCTCTTGAAGGTAAAATTAAACAAGAAACAAGGAATGAATTCCACTTGCATAACAGATCTAATAAATGATTTCCAGTATGGATGAAAAATCCATCAATTAACAGATAGTTCATGGACTCAACATTCTGCAAATTATCGAGGCAAAATCCACCTTATCTACAACAAAAAGGTCCATTAGTATTAAACCAAAGACAGTTATTGTAGATTCAAAATGATTTCACATTTCATAGAGTAAGACATAATAAATGTATTTAGGGGTTAGTTAGAGGGCATGAATGTTAAAACAAAACATTATCTTTCATTAAGAGTAGACTTCGAGGTATGAAATTTAAAGTTTAGTTCAAGTTAATAAAAAAAATATGAAATTGAGTTTCAAATTTCAAATATGAACAAATAAAAAGAGACATAAGTCAATCCAGGTTCATTTTACTTTTTCCTAGCTTATAACTAATCACATTCACTTGTGTTGCTAGAAAGTCAACCATAGTTACATAACCCCAAATGCCATTTAGTTTTTATATTTTTAACAGCTACCTACACAATGAAACCACACAAAACAAAAGTATGCCAATGAAATTGGGATGTATACTGTCATCCAAGCTGAAGCTACTAGACAGGTACTTTTGGGTCATGATACATAAATAGCCTGCCCATAAACCCTAGTGACCAGCCGATCTGTAAAACAGGCATAATAGAAATGACATGCTTTGGATTTAGACAAGACTTGCAAAACGCTCTAATTCGAAGCTTGTTTATAGCGTAATAGTTACAAGGAGGAGAAGGTTTCCTCAGTGGTTAGCCAACACCAGTTACCAGTAATCATTTATCATAAGCATAAACCTCTCAAGAGAACAAGGGACAACTACCTAACAAGTAATGGAAACAAACCAGTGCACGTCAACAAATCAAAGATAAATATACAATCCATTTTTCAAATAATTAAAATACTCCCTCCAGTTTTATAAACAAAAACTCATGTTTGTTCAAATTCAAAACAGGAGTTAAATAGAGATCATAATGAATATGCTCAAATTCTAAACAAGGGAAAGCATATATAAATAGTTGTTCAGACTCTGTTTGGGAGTTTGGAGGAGAGGGCTTTGGAGGGACGGGAAGAGAGGAAAAAGGAGATAAAACTTCCACCTTATTTGAGAGTGATTTTGTAGAAAATGATTAATGTTTATGATTAATATGTTTTTAATTTTTAAAGTAGTATAACAACATGCAATAGATTTGAAGAATTTATTTAAGCCCTCCAAAATCTTCCTCCAATACATTTTTTGAGATCCCTCAAATTTGGAGAATTTTGTATTATGAAGAAAAATAAAGTCCTCCCCTCCCCAAACTCTTCCTTCCTTCTATTTCCTCATTCCTTTTTCCCAAAGTCCTCCCCTCTTAAACTCTCAAACATAGCCTAACAATAAGAGACCAATTTATATACACATACAATGTAAACTTGTTTTCACACGCATCGAATTGGATTACACCAGAATGTCACTTTGTTAGACTATTTCTAAAAATATCTCCATAAATATCTACATAATGATATATGATTGAAAAAAAGTAACACTACAATGCAAACAAATTAAATCCAAATTATAATAAGCTCCTCCTCCTCATCAGCTTTATTTCCAATTCACCTTACAAAATTCTCAAATTCATCCACAACATGGAATACATACATAGATCTACAAAACACTCACACATACACCAAACACGACACTAATACATTGATATCTCAAATAATTTAAAAAAATGAAAGCCATCAAACTTAGCCACATGTTTCAGAGTCCTCAAACACCATACGCATCTACAAACTAAAGTGTCAGTACCTACATTTCTAATCAAATGCCTCTATAGCACCAACATTATAATATCCCGTGTCTATGTCTAAGTCAGTGCTTCATAGATTGGTGCAACATAGATATGAATTCAATTTCCATAATAATAATAATAAAAAATTGAAAGAAAAAACAGAAGAAACTTACTAGGGTTTCACGAAACTGTTGTTGAGCAATATTCCGTTCTTGAGCTCTAAGTTCAGCAGCCTGAGCCTTAACTTTCTTCCTCTCTTCATTAGCGACTCTAAGCGATTCTCTCCGAGCCTCATCCTTCCGTTGCTTCTCCAATCTCATATCCTCCATTTCTCTCATGTATTCCTTCCGAACCTCTTTCACTTGCTTCGCGTACTCTCTCCGAAGCTGAGCTAGTTTTGCTTCGGCTTCCTTAGGGTCCTTCGGAGTTTGCCAGCTTCCGACGAAGGTGTGAGGGGAGAGGAACTTGTGGTTTTCGCGGTGGTTGTTGTGGTGGGAGTGTGATGCACGTGTGGCGAATGAACGCACGTGTGGACGGAATAATGTTTTCCACATTGTTGAATTGAAATCGGAATGTGGAGTAAACCCTAAAATATAATTCCTCTAATTCACGATAACAACACAACAATGGTGGCAGTGGTGAAACGCAGACAATGTTTTAATTTTTTTGAATAAAAAACGTTAACGGTGTTAATCTATCTATAATATTCCGTTTAGTTATTTTGATAGGGCTGAATAAAATCAGAACCCGAGTCAATTGAACGGTTCAATTTGTAATGCGGGTGGATTATAGTGAACCGTGGGTCACACCGCTTCACAATCAGAGGTTCTTGCTCCCACAATTTTTTGTAATTGTTTTTTCAATTAGTAAGAAATTTATTTATTTTTAGTTTAATATATTTTTAAATATTTTAATCTCATAACAAAAAATAGATCTTGTGCCCACCACATTTTCTCTAATTTTTTTTATTTATGCTTTTATTATATTTCTCTCTTAATCTTTACACATTTTTTCTTTCTTTCTTTTAAGTTATGTTTTTTATGTAAAAATATTATATATTATTTTTAATCACTTCATTATAAAAACTTATACAATATTATAGATTATTTTTTTTTTATTTTCAGGATCAACTAAATATTCATATTTTTCTTAATTAATAACGTTTTGGACCTTTATTTTATATTTTTCTTTTATAAAAAATATTATGCTTATTTTCTTGTCCCTAATAAACAATATTTTTGGATTCGCCACTCTTCACAATATGAGTATATAGGAGTTTGAATGGTCAAGTGTAGATGAGAAAAATAAACTCTTAGGTGCATGATCCTGACCACTTCATTTAAAACTCTAGATATAAAAACTTAAATTTTTAAAAGTGAGTCTCCTAGTCTCACTTAGCTACACACTACCAACCAATATGACAAATGAGCTCTTTAATAAAAACTTACAAAAACATTGAAAGTCTAATGTGTTTTTTCTTAAACAAGTGAATTTTAAAATAAAATTAAAAGAAAGTTATGGAAAATGAACATCCCAATAAATAAAAAAAACTATCACCCCAATCAACCCACTTGCATAACCCATATATCCACACTAACTGAAACCCGCCTAAACTGATACAAAAATTTGTCGGAATTGGTTGTGTAAATTGTAGGCTCTATTTTTGATGATTTGGTAAAATTAGACGAGTCGTCCATACCCGACTGATGCTTAACCCTAGTTTTTGAGAGAGAGAACTTTTATTTTATTTTCATACAAATTGTAGGGAATGTAATGAATTTTTTTGAACCTAAGTTTATTTCCTTCACGCATATTTGAACCTCGAGCCCTTCAATTTTTTAACGCTTAGTTCAAACCAGTTGAAAGGAAATATTATGAAATTAACCAAAACTATTGCAAGATATTGTAAAATATAGAAGAATAGAGATAAGAAAAGAATATTGTATCATGCTCTTAAAGATCACTGACACTTAATAGTTTCACTCACTTAATAGTTTCTAAAACAATTGAACATGCTATGTTAGATTTTTGCAATGTTTCTTGTGTCATTCTCAAAGACTACCTTTAATGTCTCGTAATATCTCCTTCAAAAAACAAAACCTTCCCACCCACTAACATGAATTTGACACCATTCCTCCTTCCCAAAATCGTGGTAACCATCAAAATCAACCCAATATTTCAACATATAAAATGGTTTTGGACCCCAATTCATTCATACATTACACAACATAATTAGTGTATAATCAAACAATCTTCTATCCAATATTCGCTGAGTATAAATAGACCACAAACTACTCAAATTCTCAACAACAAAAATATGTCCAATTTATTCATCGACGATGCATCTAGTCTAGCCCAAGTAAAACATTTTTCATTAAGAGGTAAACCCACTATTTTAGAATCTTCAGTAAAATTGTTAAAGATCAAATTATCGTCATCATGGATGTACCACACTCCCTTTACATTCCATCTTTGATATAATAGCAATATTTTGATTCACAACATCGTATTTGAACTCTTCCTAACTTCTGATTCAACTACTAAAACGAGCCTCATTGACCTACCTTGTAGCTACCAAACCATATGTTACAGAGTCGTTGAACTCGAGTTGCCATAGTCGTTCTTGTTCTTTTGTTCAAAGCTTTTCTTGTAACTAGTCAGTTGCAAACCTCTCCTTATTTGCTATACACAATAGTCCAATGATATCTTATTTTAATCATCAAATGTGTTTTCCGTTTGTTGGTTTAGTCTTTGAATGTATCTTTCATTAATCAATTTGATCCTTAAAATTATTAACAAAAAAGATATTAAGATATCTTTGTAATTTCAATACATTTAGAAATTAAAGTGATATCATTCCACACATTTAGAAATATATTTTAACCTTATTGTTTTTCCAAAAAAAAAAAGCTTCATCCAAAATAAATTATAAACAAAAACATATTAAATTACACATATTAAAAATATATTTGATCTTCTATTGTCTAAAGTATCATATAAATGAGTTCATTAAAATTAAAAATTAAAATAAAAGTTAAATTAAATAATTAATATTTTAAAGATATCGTCGTTAAATAAAAGAATAAATACTTATATTTCATTCTAAAAAATATATGTTTTAATTTTCCTTATATTTGATTGGAAAGGTTCTCTTTTAACTTTATTTTATTTACTTTGCTAAGAGTGTGCACATGAATTATTTCATCCCCTGTATAGTTAGAAACAGCAGCCACATAACATAAGGTCAAATTTTCAACATTTGGTCAACACGTGTGATGGCTGACCAAACCAACTTTTTTTTTTTACAAAGCTTTTCCTTCAACTTGTAATTCAACCAAATACGACAGATTATAAATTAACCATAATAAAACAAAAAGATAACTATATGACATATTTGACCTTTGAAACTAGTCTCGAGCAAAGTGATCAAACCAATTTGACTTTATCATAAACATAGTAATAGTTCCATCATGCCAATAGTTTAATATATATATATATATATATATATTAAAGTATTATATATCTACCGTTATTTAATGGTAAACTACCATTTTAGTTATTGAAAATATACGACACTTTTATTTTTGTTTCTGACTCAGTAAAAATTTCAAATTAGTCATCTAATTATCAAAGTAATTCTTGAAATACAATTTATTATCAAAATAGTCTATGACTGTTATAACATCAGAAATTAAATTGACTAATATTTTAATGATTCAATGATTAATTTGAATTTTTTAGACTAAACTGACAATGTCCTATACTTTCAAGTACTAGGACTTTCAAGTACTAAAACAGGTTATTTAGTCTTAATTTATGGTACATAAGGAAACATGTAAGAAAGAACTATACAAACTTAAAGTTAGGCCAGTTCAAATCAAAGAATGAGCTCTCATACATATCTATAAAAGGCACATATCTATAATAAACATTAGCATTCATGAATTTGTCAAATTTGACTTTGAACTTTTTAGATTGGAGCTATATAGTTGTTTTTTTCTTATAGTCTCTCAAACATAAACTCATTCATTCGTTGCTCTCTCATTATCAAAGTTTCTGGCAAATTCCAATAATGGGTCTTTTTGGAAAAAGCTTCACTTCAAAATTGAAAAGCATAACATCACTTGCTGTTTCTAGGATTGGTATCTTGAAGAACCATTGCAAAGCTAGAGCTGCTTATGCTCGTTCTGATGTTGCTCAACTCTTGAACCTTGGTTACCATGATCAAGCTCTTCTTCGTGTAAGTGTTAACACTTTTTTTTTAGAGTTTAATTGTATGCAATGTCAATGTAAATTTTTTTACACCATCAGCACATCACAATTATTTTAGTTTCTAAATGTGTAAAACAATGTCATTATGATGCTTGAAATTATCCAAATTACAAAAACATTCATAAGTATCTTCTATTTGTGATTTATGAATCGCAGTAACATAAAGTATATTTTAGGACTAAATTGACGAACGCAAGATATATTCGAAATGTTTTTGCAATTTTAATAAATTAAAAGATTATAAAGACATTGTTAAATACATTCAAATATCAAAGTGAAAGTTAACTCCTATTTTCTTATACATTTCTCTTTTATTAAACAACCATATTTTAATATATGTATCCTTTATTTATCAACAGGTGGAACATTGGATAGTAGAGCAAAACAGGTTGGATGCATTTGTTATGATAGAAGATTATTGTAATGTCCTAAGAGAAAGAGCTCAAGTACTTGAAAAGAACAAGTTAGTTTTTTTTTATCTCTCCCTTTCTTTTAATTGTGAATATTAGAGAACCACCAAATCAAAGTGATGACTTTTTTTTAAAAAAATCACACATATTTTGAAAGTGTACTTTTAGACATATAATTTATCCAGAAAAAAGTATACTTTTATACACAAAAATTATATTTTTTTTTGGATGTGTACATCCGAAATCATATTTTACCATCCTAATTAACTAATTTAGTTATTTCAAAAATAGGGAGTGCCCCTTTGAGCTTAAGGAAGCAACATGCAGCCTTATCTTTGCATCCTCAAGATGTGGAGAATTTCCAGAGTTGCACAAGATACAAGAGATTTTGACATCAAAATTTGGGAGAGAATTTGCAGATAATGCTGTTAAGCTATATAAAAATAATAGAGTCAACACTAAGGTATGATAGATCTTGTGAAACACTATTTCCATTTTCAAGAGTTTAATTAACCATCTCAATATTCTAATAGTTTTTCTTTCTTTGGCTTAATTATTATATAGATGATACAAATGCTTTCATCAAGACACCCAACCTTGGAAATCAAAATGAAAGCTTTGAAGCAAATTGCTAAAGAAACTGGAGTTACTTTGCATTTTGAAAAGGACCCTACATTGACAAATATGGTAAGAATACCATGCATGTCTCAAAAAGAAATAACAAGAAGCACTCATTTTATATGCAGTTTGCGTAAAAAAAATTACATTTTCAATCAATTATAACGGTTAGATTATTAAAAATATTTGACTTTAATTGTGCTTACATTTAAAATCAAACTATATAATTGGTTGTAATATATTGACAATGTAAAACTTTTTGAAGTGAAGATGTATAAAAATTAGGCAAATTCTAAGGTGGATGTGGTCCACCATGAACTGGTGCTTAAAAGTCATCTAAAACTCTAACGACGATCGATGATACTCTTCAAAAGTACTCTCAACGTCTCAAAATATAAGCAAAAATTGGTAAACAAAAGTTGATATATTGGGTTCAAATTTTGGACTAAATACAAGAACTTTCTTTGATCCATTTTTGCTTATATTTTGAGGCAGAGTAATATAAGTTAACGGCCCTCCTCGTCTTTACGGATTAGACACTAACCCGATTGATGCCAATTCGACAAATTGAGTTTTGAGAAACACAATCGTTTTCCCTTATTTCTATCGAACACATCGATCGAGTCATTGTCTCAGCCATAAAATTGAGAAGGGTCTTATCGTTGATCTTCTTTAGAGTTTCGAATGAATTTTAAACATTGACCTACAAGGTGGTCTACCGTAACATCCATCTAAAAAATTAAACTCATAATTGAATTGTGATGTCACATTCCATTGTGAAACATATTCTCATGTATATACTATTGCAGGACAAATTGAATGTTGCCCATCACCAAAGGCAAGATGAAATGGAAACAAAAAAATGCAGTACTGATGATGCCGAGCATAAAGAAAACAACCAACATGATTTTAATCAAAGTGTAATTAAGGAGGATAAGTGTCTATTAGATGTGAATGAGGAAAAGAGGAGAAACAAGTATGCTGCTGCAGCTGCTCTAGAAGCTTTGGAATTAGCATATTTTGAGATAAGTAAATACTCAAATCATAGTTCTAAACAAAAGGATGTAGTCATTTCAAAAAGAAACTACAGTATTGATCTTAAAGAAGAATTGGAAGGGAAACAAATCCAAAAACAATATGAATGGGAAGAAGAATCTCAATTAAGTCAAAATCCAAGAGATGTTATGACAACAAAACCAAAGAACTCAACAAGTTTCGCTTCCAAGGAGAATACAAAGAGAGAAAGCAACATGGTTGATGAATTAAGCTTAGCCAATAGCTTAGATGATGATAATGATCACAAAACTGAGTCTAGTTTTGTTGATGTGCCAAGTGTCAGTAAGTTTCCTACATTAGATAGAAAAGTGAATGTTGAATATGATATAAGAGAGTCATCTGATACTTTAGGCTATGTTCACGACCGATCAAATGTAGCTAGAGAAAATGAACACTTAAGTGATGAAAGAGCATACCCTTCTTCTCAAGCTATTAGATGGAATTCACAACGGTCACAAACTAATCCTATGGTTAGAAGACATATGATGGAAACTGCAAGTAGAACAAATTTTGCAAATCATATGCATACAAATACGGATCATGTACATGTGGATTGGAAGATGATGTCAATGAGAACTAGAAGAGCACACATATAAACAGTGATTATGTAGACAATTCAGATATTATTGTTTTTTCTCTTTTTTTTTTCTCTTGTTTTTCAGATGTGAAGAAGAGTGAATTTTTTTTCTTTCACTGTGTTATTCAATAGTTTTATTGATTATAATATACTAGTGGGTTCTTATATTATGGTAAAATATTACTCCCTCCTTTTTATTATTGCTGTCTCTTTTGCTATTTTTTCTATTTCAAATTATTTTTCATTTTATAATACCAATACAACATTAATGATTTTTTTCCACTAATATACCTTTATTTATTGTATCTCAATTCACCAAATTTCTCAAGCAACTGCAATTAATAAGAGTATTTGAGTAAATGAAACTCATTTTATCATTGAAATCAACAAAACTAAATATTTTCTTAGGAACCGCGCAACTCAAATCAAACAATTAAAATGAAACTGAGAAAGTAAAAAGTAATAATTTCCAACATGTTATATCACCATGTTTGAACCACAAATCTGAGAGCAACTTTCCACACCCTCTAATATCACTACTAATATACACATTCAAAAAAACATGAATTTTGTCCAGTCTAGAAATACATTCTGGAAAAAATATGTTGTCGGAAAATACACTTCCAAAAACCCGTGATTTTTCAGAAATGTGGAGGCATGAAAAATTGCTCCCACAAATTTTGCACCAATGTGGTCCATGCCATATTAGACTTTAAAAAAACTGTATTATTGAACCTCCTTGACCCTAGTAAAACTCTCAAGACCATGCTTCAATGTGATATTTACCACACTTTTCCAATGCCCTAATCCACCTAACTGCATCATCCTTTGAAACCTCATTTTCTTTAGATACAATTTTCTCAAAAGCTGATGTTACATCTTCAGGCATTTTGGTCGAAGAACCAGCTATATAAACAGCAGCTCCTTCAGCTAATAGGTTCCAAATCCTTCTACTGTGTTCCCCCATCTTATGCTGAACATAAACCTTCTCTGGTTGGTCTCTAGAGAAAGCAACATAGAAACCTCCACCATTTGCTTCTGAAAGCACACCATTGTTCTGTGAATGAGTCAACCACAAGTCTTTGTATAAAAAGTCGGCATCTTCATTCCGACAACCAAAGAAGAACATAATTGGAGCAGTTGAATTAGTTCTACTTTGGATTGCCCTTTCCTCGATAAATCCACGAAACGGTGCACATCCGGTCCCCGGTCCAATGAGTATTAGGGGAAGTGAGGGTGATGGTGTCGGAAGGGAACCTTTTTGGAACCACACAGGAATACTGACGGCTGCATTAAACAAGACACATAAATAGGTTACTTAACTAAAAGAATAAATCATCAATTTGGTCCCTTAACCGTTACTCTCTCTTATTTAGTCCCTAACATCTTAATGACGGACTAAATTGACGGATTTTATACACTTTAGGGACTACTTATTATATTTATATAGTTTAAGGACTAAATTGAATAGAGACTGATACTTATAAATTGATGGTTTATTCTAACTAAAATAAACTGCAATACGCGACTAAATTTTTGAATATACCGTCACAGGGATCTAATGCGGCTAGCCATGAGGAGCATAGTCCTTTCTTTTTCCTCTTGTAAGGTGTTGTCCAGGAAACCACATTCACAGTCAAGTGTACTTGATTGGGGTGAGCTGATTGAGAAGAAGATATGGAGAATGCTCTTGTTTTCAGCATAGGAATCAATTGGATTAGCCACTCAAGTGGCATTTGTACAGAAGGAAAATCCTCTAGCACCTTTTTCAACAAAAAATAAATAAATATATGCATAAAATTGATTTAATGAAACAACCAAAAAGCAAAAGCATACAATTAAGGAATATCTAAATAATTTTGGGACTAAAACTGAAACAGTAGTCTGATGATTTCCTTTACTTTACCATAAGATGTTTGTTATCCTTTATAAATATAGTTATGCCTTATATCACTAATCTTGTTAGACAATATATATGTACTCCCAATATATACTTTTGCATTATGTTGGAGTCAGACTTTAAGAACCATCATCACTTATCAATTATTCTTTCTTCAATTTTTTACTTTCATACCAACATTACGTTGGTCCAATTGGAGTTGGACTTGGATCCCTTATGCAAGGCCTCAGTTTCGAGCCTTGTGGATGGAAAAAGAGTGATTGGGAGGGGAGACCCCACTAAATATGGTCATCCAGGTTCCCTGGCAGAAATTAGTCATCGGCAAAGTCAGTGAATACTTCACACCAATAACATAGTTACCAAAAAAAATTCTTTACTTTCATGGAACAGTATTAGCTTTACTTGCTACAAAACACAGCCCTTGAACCATTCCCTACTTTCTTTGATACCAAACAAATGTGAAGTTGATTAACATATTAGGAAGGAAAGAAGTCGAAACTCAGTTTGATAAAATATTCAATGCATAAAACCAACAATGAATTGACTCAAAGCAAAATAATGTACAATTAATTGGCCTCACCTCAAGAACAGTTCTTCTTTCCTTCTGGTTATATTGGTATAGGTCATCTCTTCCTTCAGGTGAAGCAAAATACTTAAGTCTTTCCCTTTCATGTTCGGCTGTTGCAAAAAAGCTCATAACCTGAGACGTCAAATTGTTGCTAGGTTAGCTATTAATGAGGAAGTTACAGAAAGATTAAAAGCATGTTTGAACCTCGTAAATATTATAAAAAAAAAATGAGTCCAGTTTTCTAAAATGAGCATAGGTCTAATGTGTTTTTCATAAATTAACACAAACATCCATAAAAGTGAACATAAAGAGAAAATTGAATTCAATTATGTAATTATATAATCCAAAATAAAATATAAGGGCAGAGTATGAAATAGAAGAAATAGAGAGAAAATTGAATTCAATCATGTAATTATCTTCTAAAATGACAAATAAAAGGAAAGCCAAACATACAGCATCTTGCCTCAAAGAAATACCGCCGAGGGGAAGCTGAAGCTACATCCATAGTCAATTCCACAAAATTTCTTAACTTTACAGGCATTCTAGAGCCGTATGCATTGCGATCATCCATTTCTCTAGGACTAACCTGAAATTTAGGGGATTTCTTATTAGAAAATATTACAAACACTTCCATCAAACAAAAATATGAATCTAATAAAAACTGCCAATGGTGTTGAAGGCATGTACTGTTCAACTATAAAGTTCAAAGTTCAAACACAATTAGGAAAATATGGCTACAAATTATTCAGGTATAAATCAGAATTATATAATAGGAGTTCCCTCCTTTCAACACTGCACAAACTTTTATTTCAAAAACATCACGTTGAGAAGAGTTTTTTAGCTGATTAAAGGTGTCAAACAATGTTTGAAGAATGCATTTATCCGTGGAATGAGACATTATAGTGTGAACTCAACAGTCAACACTGAAAAGGGACAAAGAACCACATTAATATTAAGTGTTGAAGTTATTTAGTCCTTTAGGTTTAGGTATAGATGGAGGACAAGGAATACTGAAAATAATAAAATTATATTGATATGATGTGAGTTAACCCTTATTTATTTTAATACTAGACCACAAATACTAATCATGATAATCACTAGACTCCTAATCTTAATGAAATAAAGGAACAAATCATGAAATATAAACAAATATGAAAAGTAATCCTTAGGACAATTTAAGATGTTCTATGTTAAGATCAAGATACTTTTAATATAATCTAACATTAACTAATCTTAAAGGACTTACGCTGATGAATGAATCAGGATCCAAATTACAACGCTGTATGAAAGCATCAACTGCAGCTGAATCTTGACCAGGGAGAATTTCAAGAACATCACCAGTGTCATACTCAACAGCCTGAGGAACTCAAAATGCATACATTAATTCAAATAAGGTAGATGAAAACACATGATATAAAGAATCCAAATCATGGTAAATTGTGATACATATGAATTTTGTAAAATGAGTAACTTTTGTGTATTCTTGTGTCTCTAATGAGATCACACACCTTTCTATTTATAATGATGCTGCGATAATTACATTAAATGCCTAAGAAGTTGTATTGACTAGGACTACTAACAATTAGCCTAGGATGTTGCACAATCAAGGAATAATTAAAACATACACTGAATTTTAACACTCCCCCTCAAGCTAAAGTTTACTATGCTTTATGCTTGTTACATCAAAACATTTTATCACAAAAAAAAAAAAAAACTAAGTTTGACAACTGTTGGACTAGTTTCAGAAGAGAAGGCACCATTAATGATTCATGTGTGAAAGAGTCATCATTGGATTGATCATCGGTGGGGATAAAAAAATTCATCATAGGCCTTTGGTTTCTCTTATATTTCAACAAGCTTTACACATCTATGTATAGGTACCACAAGGTTAAAGACACAGGATAGCTTACATGTGAAGCAAATTCGAATTCAAAATGACGAACATCTTTTCCACAGTTTGGTCTGGTCAAAGGAAGATTCTTCACCTGCATGGTCAGCATCAAATAAATTGAGGCATGAAACAGAGAACAGATAACTGAATAATCGACAATATATATTGAATATTGACAGATATACAACCGTTCATATGCCTTCCACTCAATAGCTTTATCTTTCACGGTTATGAAAAATACAATCATCCACATCGTTACATACTTTCCTATATTATTGATACAGAAATAACATTCCCTATGTGACTCTTAATAGACAGAAACCAGTGCAAAACTCAGGGTTCTCTAATAGCGGCTATCGCTTAGTGGAATTTGGACAAACCGCGATAGTTCTATGATATGCTATTTAGTACAAAAAGCGTTGTCAAATAGAGGCTCTAGTGGCGCTATAGAACTGTATCATAGTGGAAATTGAACAAATAGCTATTTTCCGCAAACCACAATTGACAGAACTACATATCGAATGTTTATACTTTGAAAGACATAATATTCTGATTTATTGCTATACAGGTTGGGTCAGTGCAATGCATACAAATAGATGGACAATGCACGACGCCCTGCATATTGATCACTGCTACTGAGTGCTAACTGTCTGTCCGCAGAATCGGCATATTCCATGTTAGTTTAAAAACGACACAAGATAAAGTGTCTTATACAGTACCATGTTAAGAAAGCCGTCAGGATGCTCAGTTCTGTCGGAAGATGATTTTCCAGGATGCATTGAACGAGCACTCCGAATTAGAATATCAAGAGACATCAAATCTGAAAGAATCATATGTTAATCTAGTCAAATATAAAAAGAGCAACTAAAATTTTATAATCAACAATAAGGGTAAAATAATTGCAAATGGAATATTGCATGGCAACCGAGAATCTACCGAGTTTGTGATACCTGAGGCAGTAGAAAATTGTGACTCAGTATTGTCAACATTGTGATATGTGACTTGTACTTTAGGTTGGTCAATCAACACTGTATCTTGAATCAAAACATCTGGACCGTTTGGTAAGAATTCTGGTTTGGTCATGTTTAACATTCTCCAAAGAGAAGACATCCAAGGATCAAGAGTACCTTCATAGCTACAAATAATTACCATCATTAGTCGCTTAAATAAAATATCAATTTCCAATATACGAAGAAGATATTAAATTTTGATAAACATATATAATAAAATAACATTATTTAAAAAATATTAACTGCAAAGAATAAGGTACTTATTGTGTATAACCTTTTCATATTCCACAAGCACAAAGGTACAAGTTTCTACTAAAAAAGCAGAATGTTCATAATTGACAAAATAATCCATAATCATACCCTGAAGGGTGCTGATCGTCTCCCAAGCCTCTTTCTAGTATAGCTGTTCCTCCAAGGTCCATTAATCTTTTGTCCAGCTTCTTTGCAACAAACTGCCACAGTTCAAAAGTAAAATTTAATTCAAAACATGAAACTAAAGAAAATAAACGTATGTGCAATACAATAAAACTTGTATCCATCGAATTGTTAAGTTACTAAGTCATTATCAAAATATCGTTCAGTGCAAATTTTGCTCAATCTAATAAAATAAAAGACAACTGTTTTCAAAGACAAAAGTCACAAGTATAAACAATGATTACATTGTACTTCTGATAACCAGAATCACCCAAACCGAAGACGGCATAAAGAACCCCTTTCAGCCAATCCCGGCTTAGATTTCTCTGAAGAAGAAACCTCCAAAAGACCTGGAACCCCAAAAGAAGAATCAGCAAAACTATTGATTAAAAACAACCTCAAATAATGCAAAGAAAAGCAACAAAAAAAGTAAATTAATAAAAGGGTTAAATGCTTTTAGTCCCTACAATCATCTCGAATCTTATTTTTAGTCCATGTACCCATTTTTCAGTCACTACAAATCTCAAACTTGCAGTGGACTAAAAACATGTAGCACCACTAGCCAACACATCAAATAAAAAATTGATAAAGGAAGTTATACAATTGTTTGATGTATTGGGAAGTTACAATTAGTTTTCAGTGTAAAATAACTTTTCATTGACAAATGTATAGTCTTCAATCTCTATTATTTATTTACAGGACTGAAAAATGGGTATTACATAGACTAAAAAAAAAAATTTATCAAAAAGAGGATTTAAAAGAAGCTGCTACCTTCATGGCATCAGGGGTATCACCCTGACCTGTGGTAGATACCACAAAAATCACAGCCTCTTCCTGTGGTAACAGACTCTGTACAAAGCAACCCATTAACAATAAAAAATTAAATCTTTAATATGAAAAGAAGATTTTGAACAAAACCCAATATAGCAAAAGGACCTCAAAAAGACAAAAAGTCATACAGGATCATATTGATGGAGAGAGATAAGGTTGATTGGGCAGGCTCTTCGTTCGGCTTCACGAGCAAGACGTTCAGCAGCATCCAATGCGTTTCCAGTTTGAGTTGCATAGAGAATGAGAAGCTTATGCCGCCGGTGTTGCATCTCTCTGAAAATTCAAAAGCTCTAAACTTTATGTGTTGCCTACACACTGCACCCTCTTCCTAACAAAACCATTAAACCTAAAAAACTTAGCTACATAGCAAGAAATTGTTTCAAAAACAAAGGAATAGCAATTCCAAAATGTGTAAGAAACTAGAACTAAAACAAGTGAGGGATAATTGTGTCATTCCAGTGTTTGAAAAGTGAACGAAATGGAATCAGTTACAACTTTTTAATTCCATTTTTACCCTTATTCAATTCAACAAAGCACAGACACATAATTGATTTTCTAGGGCACAGAGATAAACAAAACAGGAAGAAATAATGGGTGTACCTTGGTAGCGTAAAAGAAAGGTGAAGAACAAGAGTTGAGGAGGAGAAGGCAGAGAGAAAAGTAAAAAAAACGAAATAGAAAATAAGGGGAAAAAGCAATTTTGCTAAATTGTCCCTTCACTATTGCTCATATAATTGTTATTATAGACCTCATAAATATTTTATTTTATCCTATATTTGATATTTATTTTATTATAATATTTCATGTATATATTATATTTAAATAATAAAATTATTAATATATTTTTAAAATTAATTTATTATATTTTAAATTATTATAAAGTATAAAAAAAATTAAATAAATAATTTAATAATTTTATATTCAAAATTATTCATTAACATGAGTAACTAAATAATTCTATTTTATTTATTAGACAATATAAATAAAGATATAATATATATATATATATATATATATTATATATTTAATAAAAAAATATTATATGTAAGTAACAAAATTATTATTGTAACAAAGTATATTTAGTTTAAAATTCAATTAATTTTAATATTTTTATAATTTTAAATACTAATTTATTAAATTATATAAAAGACAAAACTATCGTTGAGATAAAATCAAAAATGCTTTTTAAATTATTGTTAATATTTTCATTTTAAGTTTAATATCAAATCCTTTTTTTTTATATCTATATTTTATTAGATTTAAATTTTATATTTTAGATTAAATTTTATAAATTATGTTTCTAGACATTTTTTATTACATTTGAATTTTATATTATATTTTATAAATGTGATTGAGTAAATTATTATTTTTATTATATCATATTGATTTTTAATACAGCTCATCATGATAAAAATTTCAACTAGAGAGATAATATATGATAGAATTTTGGATTAATTTATCATATTATGTTGATTCATCAAGTATTAGATAAAGACAAAATATAATAATTTATTTTTATCATATTATTTCTCATTTTTCTTCATATCTCACACACAATATGAAGGCGTATTATTAATTGTAACTCTAATACGACCCTCGCGGTCAGTAAACATCATATGCCCCAGTTTACAGACAAATATAGAGAAATACTATGAAAAAACACTAAGTGATTTTGATAACATACATAATCTGAGATCGCATATATGTTTACACAAATTAAAAATGCATAAACATTCACAAATTGAGATTTCGTAAACATCAAATATAAAGACATGCTTAAAAACAACATTATGTGATTCTAAAAACTTATGCAAATTGGTGTAAACATACGAAAACTAGGATCGCATAAACATAGGTAAGCTTAGATTGTATATATCCTAACAATTCAGAGCATAACACTTTAAAAATAAAAAAACGTAAATTGACCAAACTCATATGATACGCATAAAAGAACAACAACAGCCTCAAATTAACATATACAAACACCTATATCAATAAAATCGCAAAAAAAAGAGAAATCAAATAGGTATATGAATGAAATTTACGTAATGAAAAAAGAGAAAAAAAAAATAAAGTTTAAATATGTATTTGGTCCTTACAATTATAATTTTTTGTTATAGTTTTTGTAACAAAAGTTGGATGGAATGACTATTTTAAAATGAAACTATATTTGCAGAGAAATGAATAAAAAAAAAAAACTTACGATTATCAAAATCAAATAAAGTTATAATTGCAAGGATTAAAGACATATTTAAACAAAAATATAATTTGCTATAATAGAGAGTTCAAGTAAATGGTTGGATTCTAGACTTGCTTCCACTAATAGTAAAAATGGATGAAGAAGAAAGAAGAAGATGAGAGAAATGGTGAAAATGAGATAAAATGGGAGAAGATGAGAAGAAAGGATTTTGGTATAATGTGTAAATTTGATTTGCAATAAGAATAATTTGGTCATTTTCTTTCTATAAGGGATGTAACTAGCAAAAAGATAGATGTAATTAGCAAAAGTGAAAGAAAAATAGATCGAAAATGTGGTATCGGATAAAATGGATTGTGTTTATTCTTGGTATAAGGATGAAATGGATTCTTTATTGCATTCAATTTTATTTATTTATTATAAACCCAAACAATCAAATATTAGCTTCATATTTTGTCAAAAAAAAATTCGCTTTATACCACTCAATTCTATTTCATTTCATAAGCAAAACCTAAACTTCACAAAATATTAAAAGACAAAAAAATACCTATTTTTATCATTTAATTATTTTTTAAAAATCGTTAATGTTATTCTCTCTCCAAAATCTTAGGGTATGTTTGAAAAGAGGATTTTGGAGAGGGATGATTTTAAATGGTTAAGTCTATATTTTAGTATATATTTGAGATTTTTTTAAAATTTTAAAAGTAACATGATTTATGATCATATAACATCTCAATCACATTTCAATTATTCTTCGAAACATTTCATAGCTTGCTTAATTTTAAAAGGAAAAACATACATCTTGACTCCAATGATTTAATCTAGTAGTAAAAAGACACATTAGATCAACAGATTGCGGATTCAATTTCTGTTAATATCATTAAGAAGAGACAAATGTAAATTTTTTTTATAAGAAGTCGGTGAATCTAAATGTCTTCTCTACCTTAAACTTGGGCACCACTGTCTAACTCTAAAAAAAATTCTATCAAAAAACAAAACACAAGTCTTCCTCTCCCTCTAAAACACCCACCCCTTCCCTTCCAAAAATCCTTCTCCAAAAATTGGAAGAAATATATTAATATTATTACTAATATATATGAATTGTTTTTCCAATAAAATATAAATTTTAAATATTTGATGTTTAAAAATTTATATTTAATTTATCTCTTGTTAAAAAAATTTAAATTTTTGTGAGAGATATTTTTATAATATTCTAAACATACCTACGAAAAATTATTCAAAAACTTGAACAAAACACATGAGTTAACCTAAAAATAGAGACAAAAAAAGAAAAGTTGGAGACTAAGAGCTGAAGAATGTTTTCGTAGAGACTAAAAACAAAATATTAAAATTTTATTAAAACTAAAAATTTATTTAATCCTAAAAAATGAGATACCATGTAGCAAAAAAAAATAATTAATTTTTGAATGAAGGACCAATTTTGTCCTTGATAAAAATGAAAACAACTTTTATATTCTAAGAAAAAACAGCAACTACTTAGTCTCTACCCCAACCACAGTCATGAAAAGGACAATTTTCTTTTCTTTAAACTAACATCTGCATATGTATTTTTTTTAAAATAGATATGTTAGTAGTTTTTATAGAATTATCAAAGATTACTGATATTTGATTGAATAATTTTTCCCTCGAACAACTTTGCTTGAGTGCTAGAGAACAACTTTGCTTGAATGCTAAAGTATTGCCAAGTATTGTCTTTTTATTTTTTATTTTTTTATTATTATTATTAGGACCAAATTGACCTCTAATTGTCATTTTTTCGTCGGTTGTTTAGGATGAGACAAATTGTTTCAATTTTATTTTCTTATAAACTAAAAATCGTTTCTACTTTTTTTTAAAGACTAAATTGAATCTTATAATTTTCCTTTAACGATCAAATTGATCTATCTAGTTTGTTTTGTTTTGGACGATTTTATCCCTTCAAATTTTTTATTGTTTCAGTTAAGCTCTTTCACCCATTTTTTATATTTTAACAACTCCCAATATTCTTACAATCGGGTAAAAAAATTCACAATTAGAATTGATTAAATTATTTAACATTTATTTCACTTAAATTTAATCAATTAAAATATCAAATTTAACTAGACAACCCAAATTTTCTTCTTTCGAAATCCTAATCTCACATTCTACAAAATTTATCACAATTTATATTTGGTTAAAAAGTTGAACACTAGAAGATTTATGCGCAAGACAACTAATGGTGGAACCATATTTCATTAATTTGTAAAATAGAGGAGCCAAATCCCTTGAAAAAATTTGTGGGTCTAAAATCCATCATTCAATTCAGCAATAATTTTGATCCAAAAAAAATATATTCAGCAATAAATTACGAAGAAATTGAATGCCATAGATAAATAGCTATGAAAATTTAGGACCAGATATACGAACAAAACAAGTAACCTGACCAATGAAGGTGAGGCTATAATAACATTAATAAACTAGAAGCAACATATAATTGGTTGGCACGGGAAAAATGGATCCAAATTCCAACGGCACATATATATCTTGATGCGGTTTACAAACAATGGGAGTAATAATTGCAATTGACAAATTCACCATTCTCTATAGTCTTCAGCAGATCATTCTAATTTTGTGCTATTTCTGTTCACTTTCTACTGGACTTTCAGACATTCCTTGCTGAGAATCATGACTCTCATTTTCATTTACAAAGTCTTTCTTTGCATCTTCATCACATTTGTTCTTATTATCATCTGATTCAAGAACACCCTGTTGACGTTCCAGAAAATCTGATACTACTTGTTCAGGCATATCCTCTTCAATTGATCCTTCAGTTTCTACCTCAGGCTTCAGATCCCAAGAATCTAGTTCATTTCCTTGGATTGAGGACTCCTCTTTTTGAAGCCCAGAGCTTTGCGATTCTTCCTCCATCTCTTGATGTGCCCTTTCAGCTGGACTTTTAGACACTCTATGCTGAGAGTCAGGACTATCATTTTCATTCACACCGTCTTTCTTTGCATCTTCATCAGATATGTTACACTGCTCATTATCATCCGATTCAAGAGAACCCTGTTGAAGTGCCGAAGAATCTGATACTACCTGTTCAGGCACATTGTCTTTAACTGACCCTTCAGCTTCTACCTCAGGCTTCTGATCAGAAGAATCTAGTTCATTTCCTGAGATTTCGGATGCCTCTTCTTGAAACCCAGAGCTTCGCAATTCTACGTCTATCTCTTGATGTTCTGTTACTACCAGACTTTCAGACACTCCTTGCTTAGAGTCACGACTCTCATTTTCATTCACACCGTCTTCATTATTATCTGATTTAAAAACATCATCTTGATGTGCCGGAGAATCTGATACTATTTGTTCAAGAATATCCTCTTTAATTGATCCTCCAGATTCAACCTCAGGCTTCTGATCACAAGAATCTAGTTCATTTCCCGGGATTGCTAATGCCTCTTCTTGGAGTCCAGAGCTTCGCAATTCTTCCTCCGTCTCTCGAAATTCCCTTTCTACTGGACTTTCAGACATTCCTTGCTTAGAATCCGGACTCTCATTTTCATTCACACCGTCTTTAGTATCTTCATCACAGCTGTTGTACTGTTCATTATTATCTGATTCAAAAACATCTTGTTGACATGCTGGTGAATCTGATACTATTTGTTCAAGAATATCATCTTTAATTGATCCTTCAGCTTCTACCTCAGACTTCTGATCATAAGAATCTGGTTCATTTCCTGAGATTGCTGATGCCACATCTTGAAGTTCAGAGCTTTGCAATTCTTCCTCCATCTTTTGATGCTCATTATCACGTGGCTCGTTAACACTAGGACTAGTTTGATCATGTTCCTCTTTGAAAGCCTCCAGAAATTCATCACTTTTCATCTCATTTTCACTATTGATAGATTCGGAAATAGCACATTCTTGAAACTCAACATCTTCAGAAGAACCTTCCATATCTGGCGAGCTTTCAACCAGGCTAGGATCTTTGTCTTCGGCAGAATGCTCTGTTTTTGATTCATCACCACCTTCATTTTTAGAAACAGGAAAAGACTGAAAAGCATCCCAATCATCTTCACTAAATTCATCTTCTTCATCTTGATTCTCATCTGTTTGCATCACAACAGCTGAAGGTGTGGGAAGTTTCTCTTCATTTCCTCCCGTTGGCTTTGGCATTTTAATATCCAAAACTGGTACTTTATGTTCTGTTTGATTTTTATCATGTGTAACAGAAGCACGTATTACCCCCTGCATTGTGTGGCATAACAAAATAAGCAACCGAAGATTTTATTAGAATATGAACAATTCCTAAACAGCTGTAACAGAATCCATGACTCAAGATTTTGTTGATTCTGTATGTTTTTCCAATCATATAAAAATAGACAGTAGGATGCTGCATTTTTGTTTTTTAAGATTAGGATGATGTTATCTTATCCTCTGCAAAACATCTTATTATCTTTCTTGGTTAGCCTTTCTCCTCTTAATAAAAAACTACCTAGAAATTATAATGGAAACTTATTATTTTATTTCTGTGCACAGAAAAAGGAATTTTCCATTTCTGAAATCTCCACCGTGGAAATGGAATTACAGCTGGTCAATTAGAATTTGTAGAAAATCATAAAGTATATGGCAGTATAGTTAATTAGATGTCAATAATCACTCCACATAGATATTCATACTTGTAACACCAAATTACCTGAAGTTGCTGGCGGTGCAGAGGAGGCATTGATAGTAAAACATCCTTGAAATGCATGGCTGATGAAGGAATTTGAGCAAGGCGAGAAACAAGCTTAACGGCTGTGCTTCTTAAATCACTTATTTCCTGTCATTCATTTACGTGATCAGATTGCATAATAAAATTAAGAGGAGCTAACTCCAGCAATAGAAAATCTTAGTTTATATTACCGGAGAGAACCCATCTGTTGTTGACAAGAAAATTGTGACAATGGCTTCCAGAAGTAGGGTCATACAGCTTCTCTGACAGTCATTACCTTTAGCTAGGGTTTGTAACACTGCCATTAGACTTAAGCATTCACTAGCAATGTTTACCGATTCTCTTGTTATAGTATTCTGCTTTCAATATAAATATAAAATCCTTTAGCTACATGATGAGTTGCGAAACTCAATGAGCAAAGAAAATGAATTAATGATATTATTACACACACTAAAGGCAAAACACAAGCAACTGTTGCCAATACCTTTAACATTTTGTGGATCAGAGTGAAAATATCAGTAACTAGCTCCCCAGCAAGAAACACTAAAAATGAGTTATCTTCTGTATTCACACCTCTTTGCATCCTGGCTTTAAGAAATTGCAAACCTATAACTTGGACCTGACAACAATAAATTTCAGTCATTAGAATTTCTTTCTGGGTATTGGTGTGGTATTTCCTACATATTCAGTTACCTGCATATTTGAATCACTGAGTACAATTTGGAAACATCGAATGCAATATCTCAGTGCAATAACACGGATGGATTTGCTTGCTTCACAATCTTCAACATATTTACTTTCAAGAGCCAGTTTGGTAATTAATATGATTTGTTCAAAAGAAAATGCAAGCTTTGCATGTATTAGTTTCCGCTGGTTTAAATTCTTAACCCCCTGCAAATGGAATTCCTCAATGCCATACTTTGTCAAAGCAGCAACCACACTCAGACAAGTTTCTAACATTTCTCTTAGAGGGAGAATGTTATCATCCAGCACAGCCTCATCTACAAAACAAAATTAATATTAGTTCCATCAGTTTTGCTTTTGAATGAATCAAATTTGTTTTTTTTTCCCTACATTGGTAGCTTGATGATGTTTGGTTCCAACTAAAACATCTTGAACCTTGTGGTACTCAAGTTGTTTTCCCAACAAAAATATTTTAACAATACATTCATTAAATTTAAAATAGCAAAAACACATTAGAGAAGAAACAATGAGGAAATACTTATCGAATATAAACAGTCACCAACAATTCACAAGGATCAAACTGATTCGGACTAAAACGGCTTACCATCACTTATTTTCTTCAACAAAGGAATTGTACAGTTGACCATGTCAATAGCTTCTGATAAGTAAACCTCAGTTGAAGCCTCCCTAACACACTTGTAGCCAACTAAAACTAATGCCAGAACCAACGATTTTGGATAATTGTGCATCTAAGTAATCATAATAAGAGCAAGTCAGTAATGATGATTATCTTTTAAGATGAAAATGGCATTAGAAAATTTATGATTAAAAAATTGCACCATGACTTCCAAGAATACAGAATTCTAAATGTTCACAAAATGATACTGACTCATAGAAATCAGCTATCCAGAATCATAAAGAACAGACACACCTTGGTCTCAATACGGTTCATAATTGCCTTTGTTGTGATACATAGTGTATGTATCCCATTTACTTCGGAGTTTGGATGAGACACTGAAATTGTGTCATTTCTGGACAACAGACATTTATTAATTAATATTTAGCTTAGTATAGATATATACTACACAAAAATATCCATCAAATAATTGAAACTACAATAAATTATCAGTCACAGGAAATCAATTACCCCTGAAATTTTTTAAGAAGGTAGTGTAAACAAAGTTCCATTGCAATCAAAGCAAAATTTTCACTATCGAAAATTTCTTGTGGGCAATTTTGTGCAACCTGTAGGGAAAGGAAAACAGATGAAACTTGAACTTCACATTAAGACGCTATTCAAGAACAAATCCTACCTAATCAGGAAGAGACGGCTTCAAGTGTTTTAAAAAATATACCCAATAAGGAGATAAAATATAAGGCAGAGTTACAATCCTGAAATCAATTTATCTAATGTGTACCTGTGATAAAATTGAAATCGCAAGACTACTCCAAGAATTATCCATGTGTGTGGAATACGAAAGAATCTGCCTCCATTAAACATAATCAGAAATATGAGAATTCACTTCATGATCATTTCATATAATATGCATTTAACTATGTTCAAAGGAATTATCATGAATAAAAACAAGCACAACTCTTTTACAGTCCAATATCCTCGTACAGAGTAGTGGATTGGCATTGATATACTGACGTAGAGCAGATATGTCAACAATCCTTTTTTGTTAACAGTCAACTATTCTACTCTAACCAGTAAAGACCCCCATACCAAAAAGGATAAAGTATCAATCATTTATGTCAGGCTGTCTGTAGATTAAAGAGGTTCCTGATGTTCCAAATTCAACGCTATCACAGAGGTGGATCTAAATAAGATATTTTACAGTTCAAAAGTTGTATAAATTTTATAGATGGAAGAAAACAGAGAACCTTAAATTTCATCAGGACTAATTTATTAAATGATAAATAGAATTAAATAACTAATGTGGATGTCAATCATATGTGCAAGTTTCTGTGTCCAGGATAATTTCTCCTAAAACTCAGTTAGGTGGACGAACATCATTGGTTTTACACACTCCCTCCCGTAAGGACCCTTAAGCATAGACCCACTTTACCTTGTGTAAATTGCAAGGAATTGAGCTATCAACCGCTTGGTCAACAGAGGGTTTAATACCATATAATGGACCAAATCTTAAACAAGCATAAACTATAGTTGAAGTGCAGACACATGAATGGTTTTATGTTTCACACCATCCCATATGATATTTATTTAATTCTCTGGGGCCCAAATAATCACTTCTATACAGAGTTCATGAATTTATTAAAATAAGAAATATGCAGTTACTTGTTCTTATCAAATTAAACGGATAAGTACAAGGAAATATCATCAGGGTAAAAATATGTTGTCTTAATAGGGTTTGATTGAGAGGATTGCATCTTGCATCCATGACAAACAATAAAATGATGCCTTAGAACTGTATGTTAAAGAATACTGTAAGAAATAACACCCACCTGCAGCAGTTCTTTGCAAATATCTATGTTAAGCATTTCCGCTCCAAAAAAACTTTCAGTTAAAAGAAATTGAAACATAGGCAGTGCAATTTCATATAATTTCAAGCCTGGGGATTTCACTTCATCGCTTGGCGAGTTCCCATCATGTTTCACATTAACAAAAGCCAACTGTATAATTGGTCTGTACATGATAGGATGCTGTGACTGAAACAGACCAAGAAGAGAAAAGCCCCAAAGGAACTTGAAATCTTCAAACTTCAATTGGACCATGCTATACTGACTTGTTGCGACACTATGTTTGTGTGTGTTTTTGACCGAGGCTTTGATGTAATCATTTCCTTCAGAATTCACTGGAACTGCGTCAAGTGCAAGTGCTTGCAAAATTACAGGCCAAGATTCATCCAAGCATGGGCGTAATTTTGACGAAACAACAGGCGATTGCAGTCCGTCAAGAAACAAATTCCACTGCAAGTAAGGTGCGATTAGAATGAGAAGGAAACTCTGAAGACATTATATTATAATGATCCAGGTTCATCTCTTACATGAAACTATGCACTCGTGGATACCTGGAAAGTTAATATTCAGACGTACCTTCTTCTTGGGGCTCAGGCACAAGCATAGATAACTATAATCCTTCAATGTATGGATCCAGTACTTCCCTAGAACACTCGAGCTCTTTTGGAACAATGGTAATAAGGTCAGGTACTCATCTGGAACTCCATCTTGATGCTTCCTCATGGATGCATATATATAACACTTAAGAGAAGCGTGAGCCGCAAGAAGTCTTACTTTGATCTAAAATGTGAATAATAAAAAAGATTAAAAAGCTAGATATAAAAATATTGAAATATATGATATATCAAGTTTCTAAAACAATTAGTCATGTGTTTTAGGGTGCAGCTAGGTTAAAACAGGAGGGAAGGAAAATTTCTTATTATAATTATTGAAACAGAAACAGTACAAATATATATATATATACAATGCTGCCAGCTATCTAATGAATGCAGAATAAAGTAAAAATAAATTAGGAAATAAATCAAATCAGAGTGATTTGATTATTTCCCAAAATATAAATAAACTTAAATAGAAAATCAACTAATAAACACAATCATATCAGATCTGATTGCTATATGTCAACACCCCCCCTCAAGTTGGTGCATATATGTCTAGCATGCCCAACTTGCTTACAAGAAATTCAAAACTGGGTCTGAACAGTCCTTTGGTAAGGATATCAGCAACTTGTTGTGAAGTAGGGACAAAAGGCATGCAAATCAGACCTGCATCTACTTTCTCTTTTATAAAATGTCTATCAATTTCAACATGTTTGGTTCGGTCATGTTGAACAGGATTTTGAGAAATACTAATTGCTGCCTTGTTGTCGCAATACAGCTTCATTGGAAGATTTATAGGAAGTTTAAGCTCTTCTAAGATTCTTTGAAGCCATAGGATTTCACAAACACCTTGGGCCATTGCCCTATACTCTGCCTCAGCACTGCTTCTAGCTACTACATTTTGTTTCTTGCTCCTCCAAGTAACTAAGTTTCCCCAAACAAATGTGCAGTAACCAGATGTTGACTTTCTATCCGTGATGGACCCTGCCCAATCTGCGTCAGTAAATACCTCAATGCCTTGTTGATCAGTTTTTTGGAAAAACAGTCCCCTTCCGGGGGAACTTTTGAGATACCTTAGAATACGGTAAACAGCCTCTAAATGTTCTTCATGAGGTGAATGCATAAACTGACTCACTAAGCTAACAGCAAAGGCTATATCTGGACGAGTATGAGATAGATAAATTAGTCTTCTTACTAATCTTTGATACCGAGATGTATCCACTGGATCACCACTGCCATCACTACCAATTTTCTGATTAGGATCTATTGGAGTATCAGCTGGCCTACAACCCATCATCCCGGTTTCTTTTAGAATGTCTAAAATATATTTCTGTTGTGATACAACAATCCCTTTCTTTGATCTTGCAACTTCCATTCCCAAAAAATATTTTAAAGACCCAAGATCTTTAATTTCAAACTCAGCAGCAAGAGATGCCTTCAAATTTTTTATTTCATTAGAATCATCCCCAGTGATAACAATATCATCTACATAAACGATCAATATAGCCATTTTACCTTCAGAAGAATGTTTCACAAACATGGTGTGATCGCTTTGACATTGAGAATATCCCTGTTTCTTAACAAATTGGGTGAATCTTTCAAACCACGCTCGAGGTGACTGTTTCAAGCCATAAAGAGACTTCTGAAGCTTGCAGACCTTTTGGTTGAATTTAAATTCAAACCCCGGGGGTGAATCCATATAGACTTCCTCCTCTAAATCTCCATTTAAAAACGCATTTTTCACGTCTAGCTGCTGTAATGGCCAATCCAAGTTAACCGTTAAAGATAAAAGAACTCTAATATGGGGTTAAGTTTTGCAACAGGAGCAAAAGTTTCTGAGTAATCAATACCATAAGTTTGTGTAAAGCCTTTGGCAACTAGCCTGGCCTTATACCTCTCTACTGATCCATCAGCCTTGTGTTTTATGGTAAACACCCATTTGCACCCCACAGTTCTCTTTCCCCTAGGTAGATCCACCTCTTTCCAAGTTTGATTTTTTATAAGAGCACTCATCTCCTCCAAGACAGCTTCTTTCCACTTAGGAACCCTTAGAGCTTGTTGTATATCTCTTGGGATCTCTGTTTTTGTCAGTTCACAAGTAAAAGCTCTAAATGTGGGGGACAATTTGTCATAAAATATAAAGTTACTGATAGGATGTTTTGTACATGCTCTTATCCCTTTTCTAACAGCAATGGGTAGACTAGAATCATCAAAGGTAGGTTCTAAAGGAACAAAATCATTGGGAACAGGTTCAGCAAAGACAAGATTATTATGATCAAAATTTTCAGAATTTTGAAAGGGTACAACAGAATTAGAAAGACTCGTACCTGTTGGATCCTTGGATGTTTGGCAGTGTTGAGGTTCTCTTCTCTGAGGCACTTTTTTTCTTAAGTATACGTGGTCAAATGGTTGGATACCTTCGTTACCAATCTCAACTGTCTCATTCTCAACTTCTGGTTCTGTCAAAACATTTTCTTGAATATTATGTTCATGGCTTTCTTGACTAGATTCACCCAAAGATTTTGTTTTGTTATTTTCCTCAATTTCTAGTATTTTCAAATAGGATTCTGTTATGTTACTTTTCTCACAATCTGTTTTTTCCAAATTGTTTAGAAAATCCAAATTTGCAATTTTTAAATATTGAACATCATCTTCTTTAATTATCCCCCCTTGAAGATGATTACCAAAAAAAGGAGTTTTTTCAAAGAAAGTGGCATCCATAGTCACAAAAATCTTTTTGGAAATAGGTTCAAAACATTTGTATCCTTTTTGATTGGATGCATAGCCAATAAAAACACATTTTCTTGCTCTAGGCTCAAGTTTTCCTTGATTCAGATCATGAATATGAACAAAAACAGTACATCCAAATATCTTTAGGGGTAGAGTTTATGAAAGTTTATTATTAGGAAATAGACATGTGAAAACATCAAAAGGAGTTTTGTAATTTAAAATTTTGGTAGGCATCCTATTTTTTAAATATGTTCCAGTGAGAATTGCTTCTCCCCAAAGATACTTTGGAACCTTATTTTGAAACAACAATGCCCTAGCAACTTCAAGGAGATGTTTATTTTTTCGTTCAGCCACTCCATTTTGTTGTGGAGTATCCACACATGAACTTTGATGAATGATACCTTGTTGTAGGAAAAACTCATTTAAGTGTTTATTAAAATATTCCCTTCCATTATCACTACGGAGAATTTTGATTTTTACTTGAAATTGGGTCAAAATCATTTGAAAAAAACTTTTGAAGATACTTTCAACTTCAGATTTTGTTGTCATTAAGTAAACCCAAGTTAATCGAGTGTGATCATCTATGAAGGTAATAAACCATCTTCTTCCATTAGGAGTAGGGTCCCTACAAGGTCCCCAAACATCATTATGAATTAATGTGAATGGACTAGATGGTTTATGCACCTGAGGAGAATAGGAAGAACGATGATGCTTTGCAAATTGGCAAACTTCACAAAAAAACTGATCTGGATTTGTATTCTTAAAAAACTCGGGAAATAAGTGCTTCAAATACAAAAAATTTGGGTGTCCTAGCCTATAATGCCATAACATTATTTCCTCATTATTATAAACCAAAACTGAGTTGAGACAATTACTATGAAATTCCTCTTTAAGATCAGCCTCATCATCGAAGAGATAGAGACCATTGACTTCTTTAGCACTGCCAATCATCCTCCCCGATTTCAACTCCTGAAATTGACAATTAACTGGGTTAAAAATAGCCAAACAGTTAAGATCTTGTGTTAATTTGCTTATGGACAGCAAGTTACATGACAAATTTGGAACATGAAGGACATTGTGAAGAGTTAGAGTTTTAGAAATAGGAATAGAACCAACTCCAGCTATGGTGGAAAAAGTACCATCAGCTATCTTTACCTTTTTATGACCTGCACAAGTACTATAAGTGGAAAACAATTTTGAGCAATCTGTCATATGATCAGTGGCTCCAGAATCGATGATCCATGGAGTTTTTGAATTTGGTTTGGAACTCAAAAGAGCAGAAGAGAAAGAGATACCTTTTTGAGCAAGAGATGATGAAGAAGTAACTGACATAGAGGTAAAGAGCTTATACAGGTGCTCTAGTTGTTCCTTAGAGAAAGGAGATGTCTCAGAGTTAACTTTATTCTCCACATTTTCTCCATTTGCAGCTTGGAAGGCCTTACCCTCTCCATTTGGCTTCTTCTTCCAGGTGGGTGGTTTTCCATTAAGTTTCCAACAAGTTTCCTTAGTGTGCCATGGTCGTCTACAATGATCACACCAAGGTCGTTTTTTTCTTTCTCCATCTGCTTCGTATCCCTTTGCAGCCATAGCCGAACTCTCAGTTTCTTGCACCCTTGTACTATCAGAGTTTTGCAGCATAACTTTCCTTCTGGATTCCTCCCTCCTTACTTCAGAAAATACTTCCCTCAATGAAGGCAACGGTTTTCTGCCCAAAATTCGACCACGGACTTCATCAAGTTCTGGATTGAGTCCTGCTAGAAACATATAAACCCTATCATTCTCTTCTCTTTTCTTAAATCTATTTGCATCTTTGGAATTCTCCCAATCATCCTCATAACATTGGTCAAGCTCCTGCCAAAGGACAACCATGAGATTAAAGAATGTTGTGACATCTTTGTCTCCTTGTTTGGACTGCCACAAACGAGTTTTAAGTTCATAAATCTGTGAGGAGTTCTCCAAGTCGGAATAGCAATTGCGTACAGCTTCCCACACCTCTTTTGCAGTGGAAATGAATAGGTAGAGCTTCCCAATGGAAGATTCCATTGAGTGAATCAGCCACCCAATGATTAGGGAGTTCTCTGACTTCCATTTTTGGTAGGCTGGATCGGTCTTCTCTGGTTGAGGAGTATCTCCAGTCAAGTAGCCTAACTTTTCCTTGCCATCAAGAGCTAACTTCACAGTCTGGGCCCATTCAACATAGTTTCTGCCATTCAGCTTTTGGATTAGAAGCTGTAAACCAGAGTTTATGGATAGTGGATCATTTGTGGTAGGGGTTGACACGATTTTAGGGTCACCAGAATTTTTTTCTGGTATTGTAGTAGTGGAGGAACAATTTTTTTCAGTTTGTAAGGACATGGTGAGCTGCCACAGGATCAGAGCCGAAGCTCTGATACCATGTGTTTTAGGGTGCAGCTAGGTTAAAACAGGAGGGAAGGAAAATTTCTTATTATAATTATTGAAACAGAAACAGTACAAATATATATATATACAATGCTGCCAGCTATCTAATGAATGCAGAATAAAGTAAAAATAAATTAGGAAATAAATCAAATCAGAGTGATTTGATTATTTCCCAAAATATAAATAAACTTAAATAGAAAATCAACTAATAAACACAATCATATCAGATCTGATTGCTATATGTCAACAAGTCACATGCCTTGCTTGCGACCCATTCTGCAAATGAAGGATAATAAATGTCCTCAAAGTCATTCAGTGGGCGTGAAATCAAAGAGAATATGCGTCTGACCACCACTTTATCTCCACTGATTATTCCACTTGTTAATATCTGAAATTATTAAATATTACTGAGTATAAATAATGTTTGATTTCATAGTTGAGGAGCTTCCCAAAAATATTTCACCTCCAAATAACTAACTTGAGATATGTTTAGAGGAAAAGGCCATGATTGGATGAATAGAAGTATTTTTGGGGGATTGCAAAATATGTAAATAAATCAATTTCAAAGGTAAAGGAAATGAATAGAACGATGAAATCTAAAACCTTGGTAGCCAAGTGCAAGCCTGCCTCCAATAAGCTAGGACTAGAAGATGTGTCCAAGGTGGTGCGAACTGCAGATACTAGCTGGGCCTATATTTATAATAGTTCAGTTATTCCAAGTGAATCACAAAACTCATAATCTACATAACCATAAAAATGAAGTATCAGTTCTATAGGGTGCTTTAAACACACAATCATGTGCATAAATCAAATGATACTTGAAAAAAAGAAGAAAAAAAAACCTTAGTTGACATAAAAATTAATTGAGATGTTGTCCTGTAAAGAATTTGGGGGAGGGGACATCTTGTTTAATACCTGATACTGTTCAAGTAGAAGATGCCCAGGAAGCTCAGGGTCAGCTGCTTTTTCAAACTGTTAATCCAAACACGCATATAAGAACGAATTAACAAAAAATTGCCAGTAGGGGAGATGATAAGATACACCAGCAGAAAATAAACTGATTAGATATTCCAACATGAATTACTGATAATTAATAAAGAATGAGCTCTTCAATACTCGGTCAAACAATGCATTTTTTTACAGAGTAAATAACCATAAAACTACCCCAATTGTTTAGATAGAAGAAAATATGTGCAAGGGTGTATGGATAAAAGAATAAATAAAATCAGAGATATGAAATGAACTATTGGGATTTTATATTAGGCCTAACTCATCCTTACAAACCGGCTTGTAAAGTGAAGAGTGTTTCTTTATAAACTCATTTCAAGTTTTATCTCTATTCAACATAAGACTTGGGTTTTTCCCAATACACTCCATCACGCCTAGCACTATTAGGCTTGGTAGGCGGCCCGAATCATAGACTCTGATACCAACATAAAGTTGAATAGTAATATAATTCTTGTATCAAAAGAGAGAGGGGTATGCAATAAATATATACATATATGGCTTAACCTACTCAATCCCTAAGATTACAAAATAGAATCAATTAAAAGGGAATAGAATCTAAAAAAAATACGACAATATCTCAACATAAACATTAGAAGCAATCTTGGAGGATAAAATATCATCAAAGGCATAGGTTCATGTGAGAAACATAATACATAGAAAAGACAAAATAAGTCTTCAGTAAAATTAGGCTCTCCAATGCCTTTAAATATCTGTCAAGGAGGCTCACTAAAATATATCATTTTCTGAACACCAGATCTACAAATTGCAAAGGAATCATGAAGATACAAGCATTTCACCCATTCCAAAAGGTAAAATATAACAAAGAGAATAATAAGAAGAGAATAGTTAGCAAAGAGAATAGTTAGCGGACCCCATCCTAAAGCCTCTCCCTCTGTTCTAGCACAGCCACTAGAGCTAATAAGAAGATGTTAGATGTTATAGGGGAGAAAAAAGACGAAGAAAAAACTACAAATTAGCTACAAGAAAAGAGTTAATCTCAGTGCCATAAAAATCTTTGCATTTAAGCAATCAAAAAAGAGGAAAAGGGAGAGAACAGCCATATAATAAGCACAGCCATCATATTTCACAGAGAACAACTACCTTATCCACAATAGTGCCAAGAAGACTGACGCCTACTGGCTGCATGTTCTCAAACTGAATTGTGCTAATCTGATGGGGAAAAAAGAGGTAAGGGCGTGATTGATTTTTAATATATTTTCAATAATTCACAAGAACAAAGGGTAAATTATTCATTGCTCATATATTCTAATTGGTCAGCAGTACCTGATAAGCAAGTGATATTAACTCTTGCAAGTGGAGAACGAGCCAATCACCAGGGGCCTTCCCACTTGCATGTTCTTTCCTGGCCAAAAAGAGGTCAAAATGAGCAGCATTTCTTCCTACAGCATCTGGTAGATGGCTCAAACATCTGCAATAAAATTAATGACTCAAATTACATGCAAAAGTAGAGAGACTTAAAAACAAGATTCTTTAATTGGAAAAAGAAAAGATCGGCCTCAAAATATAAATTACTGAAGAATGATGATATTTTTAGCATTAGATACATTAACATCACATGACATAAGCCTCTATTAATTATCTTCAGTAGTTAAAAAGAGCGGGTGAAATTATACAAATTTGAAATAGGATAAATTTTATCATTGTTATATTTATAGTGAAAATTAAATTACGTGACTATGAAATACATACTCTGCAGCAAAAAGTCTAGTCCTATATCTGAGGTACTTCTCTCTATTAGCTGCACCAGTGGAAGCTTGAAACTTGTAATTCTGCGTGTTGTTGGAGCCAGAAACCATATTTTCTTCATCCCCAAGGTTCAACCTTGAATCACCATCTGAAAAATCATTTACTGCATTGTTATTAATTTCAGTGTTCCTCATTGACGTTGCAAGCACCTGCAATAATCCCCCATTAAACCATTGTCAAGATTTGGTGAAATGTTATAGAAAGCATTATGAAGGGGTATGGGAGAAAGGGGACAATTGAAGGATAAGGATGAGAGAGAGGGTAAAGGATCATTTCTGTAATAAAGGGGTGGCTATAGCCATCAGGCAGAAGCATTCATGCTTCTCTGATACCTTCTTTCTTTCTTATTAAGGTATTTCCATTAGATATTGTACTTGGAGCTTGCCCCAAGCTTGCTCGCTTCTATTTGTCTCGTCATAAAACCAGTTCCTATCACTATGCTAATGCATATACCGACACTCAAAGTCAAGATACTGGATTCTCGCTATACTATTGCTCTAACAATACATGAGCTTATATGTTTAAAATAGTTGTTTTGGGAACTGAAGCTTCCTTAAGTAATTTGCATAAGAGGACCAAACATATCAAAGTTGATCGCTCTTTAATCTCTGAAAGGATCTCGTGATAATGCATTGCTACTAACTTTGCCAACTTAACACATCAATCAGCAAAAAAATTCGGTCTCTTGGGGGGCCCTCTTAGCTACATTTGTAACAAACTTAGTACATATTATATATCTCATCCAGATTGATGAGAAAGCACACTTGTTGGAAACATCAACAATGCCTTAATGTATCACTAAATCATAGGCTGTGTATAGTCCATTTTCTCCCTATAAGATACTCTTGTATGGGGATGAATAGCTTATGATCTTATGCTTTTTCACAGGATAAGGTTCAATTTGGAGCTTTCTTCTCTCACTGTCTTGGTTTTACAAGTCCAATCCCCACATGTATCATATATATATGATAGTACTAAACAAACCTTAGATAGAGCCCCCTTGCAATCAAAGAATCTTTAGACGCCTACGTCTACATGCCTAGAAGGACTTACAAGGAAGCTTGTGAACCATGTAGAAAAACCTGCATTTTGAAATAGAAAGCTTACCACTTTGCGACATACTGATATCCAATGGGAAGGACATGAAGGACATGATGCATAGAGTAATCGCATAATTGTGCTTCGCACTAAGTTACCAATTCTGCAAAAATGAAAGGAGTGAGAACTAAGCTGCCTTAAAGCCAAATGACAATAACTATTGTTGGCCAATATCTATTTACTTAATAAAATATAAATTATAACTATGGTTGACCGTGGACCATAACTTAAACTTTGAAAAATATTTCTAGATACATTAAATGCTAACCAAACATTTATCTGAATCCCCACAGGAATAAAATCAGTAACTGTTAGGACTTAGACTAGTAGTTAGTTAGTAGGTTACATGTTTTGTTAGGACTATTTTGTGTAAATAGGGAGTTGTGGAGTTAGAATGGGATAGCTTTGAATAATTAGGTTGTGACTAGAGAATTCTCTGGTAGTGCTCCTTTGGGGTAACCTTGAGTGTCAGGTTATCATCTTCATTGTTAATCTCTTGTATCTTCTCTTTCAACCTCACTACATGAATAAGAAATAATCCTTTTGTTTACCATCTTTATTCCTTTGAATCAGCTTTTACACCATTGCTCTAGGAATTCTTTCTTGCTTAAAGAAAGGTTCCTAACAGTAACCATAGTGTTCCGGGGAATATCATTCCTAAGAATGCGATCATATGTGTTGAACTTGAAACAAATTCATCCATATGTTATCGGAGAGTTTCACTTTTTGTTTCAATCCACATTTAACATGAGATTTTCCAAAGGGTCATCTATGTCAGAGATGGAACGGTGCTGGATGACTTCATAGTTTTTAACTGGTATTTCTTCTGCTGACTTCTCTAGGAGAATAACATATACCAATCTGTATTCCTTCAGACATCTCTGGCTATCTATACACATTCTTACTTATTAAAATAGAGTGAAGAGAAAACTACAATTTCATGTAACTAATATTAAAAGAAAAGAGTTTCATGAAACTAATATTAAAAGAAAAGGGTTTCAGGCTTAGCATAACCCAAGAATTAATCAACAGGTAAGGGTAAGAAAACATTTTTTTTCCTTTTTCTTATTGACATACTCTGAATCAGTTTCCTCATCCAACATAAAGAACAGGTTATCTTCAATCTGGTCAACAATAACAGAAGCCTGTAAAGATTAAAACCAGCTTTCAGCACAAAAATAATATAGGCTAATTATATATCTATACTGAAAATCCTGCCAAGGTAAAAAAAAACCAACCGGATCTTTCTCAATTAGATGTCTTAGAGTAGACACAGCAAGATGGCGTAAAGTTGGCTGCATCAAGAAAAAACGCTCCTTGAAGAGGGTGAACAACAAATTATTACCAATAACGAAAAATATGCAGGAAAAAAACCTGTCTTGATGACAATGTAGAGAGAAGAGTTTGAACATGCGAGTGTACAGAAACAGCTTTGGGTGCAAAAAGAACAAGTTGTTGAGTGAAGCGTGCACTCCTGCAATAAAACAAGCAAAACTACTGATAATCATCGATAAAGACAATACTTGACTGATAAGGACATTGCCAAAAGCCAAAGATTAGATGGCCATGAGAAAATGTTATGATAAAACGTGGAATTTATAAACATACTCAAGCATGGTGGAAGTTTCTTGCCAGCAGCTTATCTCAGCAATGGCCGACTGAAATGAAAAACAATGTATGAAGTTTATGTTTTTCAAAAAAAAAAAAAAAAACAGAAAGTCCTAGGTTATTTGAACATTTTATTATGAATAGATTAAATGTAATGGTTCTGGTAGAAGTGAAAAGGCGTTTTGTGACAACGAGGAAACTATTATGCCTGACTTTCATGGTATGGTTGGAGTGCAACTGTTGTATCTTTAAGGAAGTTACTTAGACACACAGTTGATTGGGTATCAGATTACGCATTTGGCTTCTATTTGGCCTAAATGCCTAATACTCATGGTCTTATGGAAGCTTACCAAACAGACATGCTGAGAAATTGAGTAACTTCGCCTCATTACTGTTTTTATTTATTTTTTTAATATTTTTCGTTTCATTTGTATTTTCTTTTTAATCAAAGAGAATCCCTAGTCTTCCAAACTCTTCACAATTATCTTCTCTTTCTTCGTAGCGAGATTCGTCTTATATTAAACCATAAATTAGTTCCAAAAAATTCAACCTTGGAGCGTGTGAAAAAGATGCTTCCTGGTACAAGCTCGGGACCAAGAACAGTGACTATAGCATTTATAAGGCGGCCAACTCCCTGCTGAACGTCTGCCAAACCATTCTCATCAGATAAGAGAATGTCCATTGCAAGAGAAAGGGTCACCTGTGAAGAAAAATAGAGAGGATAATGAAATCTTAAGAAAGATAATTACACAGTAAAATGAGGTACTCCATCAGATTATCAAATAAAAGCAGCAAATAGTTTTCCTTCTTTTCCTTATTTATCTCCTTTTTTGTGTGCAGAAAGATAGATCACTTAGAAGAGATGTAAGAAGAATGTAGAATGCAGAAATAAACCACTATGCATAAGCCAAGGCAGGCGGCAACTTACATGGGAGGGGATATGCCTTAACAACAAAATATAGAGCTAAAATTCTCAATGCACTTAATTGGTATAACATTGGCATAAATTTTCTGTGCCATGTCTATGAAAATGTGTACGTATGATAAAAAGAGTTATGTTCTGGAGAAACATGATTATTGTAATAATCAATAAAAATAAAAAACTGAAATCACTGGCACTAAGTAATGTTGAAATGAGATACCCAATTAGTGATATTTCATAGCACTAAGTAATGTTGGTCCTTAACAAATATTTTCATTTACATAATGGAAAAGCAGACTACCCATTTTATATGTGAGAAATATACTGATCACAAATTTGAAATGAGATACCTGAACATGAGAAACAAAGGACAAGCCTGCAGCTTCAATAGTTAAAAGAAGCCCATGCATAGACCAGATCTGCAGATTGGGTACCAAACTCTTCGACAGTGAGGAGATAGAGTTCACTGTTGCAGGCACTAAAGTTGACAATGCAATCCCTCCTGCACTGCAGCAAGATATATATGATAAAAGCTGTCAGGATATATAAAATTATAGGAAAAAGAAGTTAAATGCAACATAAAGGGATCAACAACAATGTAAAACCTCTATTGCAACTAATATGGTTTTTGTAGGCTAATCCTGCAATGACTTAAATCATTTCATGAAATGGAGCGCATATTCTGTAAAGAAACTACTATAAAGTGTATACTTTCTTATTTCCACTATTAACATTATTCATACTAACAACCATTTTCTTTTTAATATATCTCTATTGCTAATCAAGTTTATCACTTAACAATTTACCCAAATATCTGTGGTGTTCAAGATTCTATGTTTATGGGATCCACTGAAGTAATAACTTCAAATATTATAGAATCTTTTGAATTTGAGACCTCTTTGGTACCCTTGGTCTTTCTCTCTGATGGATTTTGTGCTCTACACCCACTTCCCACTCTCAGCTCATAATGTCCCATAAGTTCCGAAATATCCATTCATGTTTTATCCATTAGTCGTCTGTCTTGTTCTCTTAAATGTGTTTCTTCACTAAAGACTATTTTCCTTTATGGTAGGAGTTCAGGTCAAGTAATTGGCCCAAAATGTGAGTCGCAGGCACTTTATCAACCTAAAGAGGAATTTGTGCTAAAGAACAAACAAGCATACTTCAAACAAATTAAAACTTATCAGTAATTCTTAACTAAAGGAAGATATCTTGGTGTGGAGGGGGTGGGATTTGAAGAATTGGTAATATAAACATGCAAACTATTAACCAGTGACCTGCGATGAATGCAGCCAAGTGCCAAAGCAATTGATCCAGCATAGTAGGAATCAGTTGCTCCATTTAGGTCACCAAGAAGTGATCTAGTCTGCTAGCCACCATCAATGATGAAAAAAAGACAATCAGATATGAAACACTAAATAGCACAGACAAAATTTGTTATAAATCACAGTTCAGTGAGGATTAACATGCAGTTTGAAATGCAGACGGAAAAACTTGCCATTCTTGCAGTGAAGATATCATTTCCAAATCGAGCTAAATACCCAAGAACTTCACACGATGCTCTACGCTGCGATGCACAAATATCTCCCTCCACCAAAATACTCTTCCATTCAAATTCGGCAAACAAAGAGCAGCAAAAATCAGTGTTGACAAATAATTACATGTGTAAGTGAGTGTGTGTATTAAAAGTTTCTTACTTGAAAAATAGATTGCACCAAACCCAAAATGTCTTGTCCTAGTGTTTGTGGTCGAAGAGAAAGCAAAGACTGGAAGAGATAACAAAATGTGTATATTAAAATTCGGCGATATCTATATAAGGAACTTGGATAATACCAATAGTAGTATAAACAGAACCTTAAACCCTGCTAGTAAGCCCACACAAATATTGGTGATACTAGACGTGTGCCAGTGTTGTTTTTTCCCAGATTTCAAACACTGCTCAATAACACCAAGGAGGGACAGCATACCACCACTATCCTGAGATATAAAACACCAATTGATGTCAACAACAAGAACAACCACTCACTGAATTCTACAATAATATAATGATGAAGTACAATGCTCTACCTGAGAAGCAAATATGATCCCGAAGAAAAGAAGCATCTGGTTCACCAAAGTCTTGCTTATTGTCTCCGGCTTCAAGGTTAAATGTATGTTATTATCAAATGGAAACCATCCAATATAATGATAAAAAGAATAAAAGCTAAATCAAGATTAAATGGAAAAGGCAATAAGAAATGAGTTGGATAAACAAAGCAAAAATGTATTAATAAAACTACAAAGAAATTCTAACTTAAACTGTACAATAACAACAAAGCACTTTTCCTACTAAATGAGATTAGCTACATATAGATCCAATGACATCATTTTGTTCCATTAAATAACAACCAAGTTTTCACCAAGGGCCACTTTCTAATCAAGGCCTATTAACATGGTTTCTCCTCAAGTTTTTTTCAGTCTTTCTCAACCTCTACCAATCATATTATCCTCCATCTAATCAATTCTCCTTACTAAAGCCTTAATGTGTCTTCTCCTCACATGGCCAGCACATCTTACCAATAATTAGTCATAGTGTCCTTAAACAAGCAAGAGATATTCTTGACTCTCAATGTATATCAACATATACTTTAGAACTAGTATACATATTAAGTTTGGCTGACTCAGCCTTTATAGGTCAGAAACAATAGAATGATAATGATTCTATTGGCTTCTACAGCAATTTGTATTGGTGTCAAGATCACAAGTTTTACTCATAGAACTGTACAATCCTATGATTATTTGGCAGGCTCTGAGTGCTAAATCGGTCCCGGGATCGTGCCAGTGTGTGATTGTGGTGTAAGAGCTGATCTTCATCGCATGATCATGAGATTCCCGAGCTACCGTGATTATTTTCCATGACATATTCTGCTACCTGGTTAAAAAAAACCCTCTTTCCCCTGATGCCTGGTCCGACTTAACAACAGTCCTCAGCCACAAAGCTCTTTCCCTCAGCTTCCCACCATTGTTGTTGATGGCAGATGGCAGAAGGACAAAAGTCTGTCATATAAACACGCCATTAAGGCCTATGGCAGGCATTCCTTCACAAACTTCCTATGGTAGTGGCTTAAAAATCCACCACGCCGTGGCAAAATGACGGTGCCATGGCCGCCATTCAATATATGGCCTCTGTTCTCTTTCAACAAATGCGATTGGGATTTGGGAACTCTTCAATCCATGACCTCCTTCTCTTCTTTCTATCTTCTCTCGTTGTGTTACACCCTTCCCACTAAATTTGTTTTCCACCATGACCCTATTTGTGTGTGTCTTTTGTTAGAGAGTGTGTGGGTGTGTGTCTTCTCAACAAATCCCTTGTTTTAGTTCTATATTAATTAGTTATTTAATTGATAAGTATATACATATATCTATTCTATAAATATAAATTGTATAATATCGCTTTTGATTATTTTTCCAATTATACATAATTTAATATTTTAATTGGTTTACTTTTTTTAATAATAATGTATTAAATGTGTGTGTGTGTATACATATATAACCTATACAATAATACATACTGTACAAAGGGAAAGTTTAACTTTCCAAAGTTAAAATTGAGATGGTCTTTTAAAATTAAAGATTTGCCTAAAAACATAATAAAAATTAAAGATTGTCCAGAAACATAATAAAAATTCAAATGTAATAAAAATAATAAATTTACTTTATTACTAGGAGGCTTACAACTACTTTTGATTATAAATTTACAACAGTAATACACTCTCAGACACTCTTATGAACACACATTCTCCTATTAGTTGAATTTCAAGTGGACTCTACTATTTGTGAATGGGTTCCACCAATGACAGAGAGTTGGAAAGATAGTTTTGGATAGTATGTTGCTAGCATTTCTCGTACATAAATATATGTGTAAGTATAATTTTATATTCTTGATTTAGCCAACATTGACAGTTAGTTACAGTTGTGATACATGTTAAGTAGTTAAAGATAGTTTTTTAACTATCTCGGTGTTTGAATAGACTCAATAGCTGTAACCAACACTTTTCTCTATTTTAATAGTTACATTATATGTTGTTATTCTAGAGTTATGATTTGCTGCCTGGTTCTTTATAATTTTTTCTTCTTTTAGTAGCTATCCTAAGGAGGATATTTATCTTCATCTATATATATAAAAAAATATTAAAAAAAAACACTTGAGTCATTTCTCAATTTCATGCATCTAATCTAAAATATATCCAATATACCTACATAGAAGATAATTTTTCCACATAGAATTATAGATTTCAACAAACGAAACAAGTGAGATTTGCATTTTAGAAATTCCAGGCAAGAACATTTATAATCTGATAGGAACTGGTTGAGATTAATAACATAAAGAATATATTTATATTTGAATGTGCTCCTGGTTTATGATTCTTTGCATATTCTTTTGTGCTCCTCATTGAATTCTTTATCCACAAAATTGAGTTGTTGTTTTCTCTCTTATCCTCCCTCTTTTTTTCGCTCAGTTTCTTCTTTGTTTTCGTTCTTGATTCTTTTCTTGCTCCATAAGCAACATTGAACGCACAGATTGGTATTTCCTAGTTCATCGACCTTTCTACCATTCCTTCGCCCAGCGTCTCACTTTCAGATTTGATTTGTTCCTTATTTTACCACTGATGTATTTCTGTGATTGTGTAGGACACTTGGGCCTTATGACACGAATGATCCAATTAGGGCAACAAATCCTAGTAGGCACAGCACCTGGAAGGTTTACACGATGAGAGGAAGAGTGGGATCAGGAGAGAAGAATACTGAGGTGATGCAGTGATTCCATGTGATTCGGTTATAAAAGAGAAAGGGAATGGGTAGTGGAACTCATTCATTAGTATTAGTATTGAGTTTGTTATGAGAAAATATTTTTCAGATAGGAGCCTCTGACTCTGGAACTGTTATTCCATAGCAGTAGAGCCTCTGAGCTCATCTTTTCTTACTCTTTGCTGAAAATTGAACAGCTCCTGAATTCAACTTTGCTGCATTCCCACAGCTCCAAAATCGGAGTTCTAATACCAGTGGGCTGAGAATAAGAACGTAAAGAATAAACTTTTAGTGAATGCAGAGAAAATATGCAAATTTCCAAGAAATTCGAAAAATACTGATCTCTCCCACACTTTCCTAGTCAACATCAATAGATCCCCCCTCTAATCTCTCCTTCCTATTTCTTATAGCCTATGCTTTCCCTCTCAGTAACTAACTTCCTAATTAACTAGTCTAACTAACTAAAAGACCTATGACAATCTTAAAATAAATGACAGAACAAAAGATTAGTTAGGTTGAAATACAGATAATGTGTTAAAAATATTTGGATATCGTTAACTACACATGTAGTTGATTGTTCCTGAACTGGAAATAATTTTTTCCAAGAGTTCCAGATTTTTATTTATCTAAAGAAATAATACCTGAGGAAAGCTACAGATTTCATTCTCCCATACACAAGGCATGATGCCATCTTTCCCACCTTGAAAAGCTCGGAGCTCATCTTCAAACCAATCCCTTGTTTCATATAAATATACAAAGACAAGTACGTTAGAAACTGGAGAAGTTAAAAACCGAGGAGCCTAAAGAGCCTCTCCCCCTGTTTTCAAAATAATGCTGACCTAGCATTCTATATAATATCAGTCTCGCCTATATTCGGCGTCCATAAGTAGATAACAAATATTATATATTGATGAAATCACTAATTCATGTTCCATATTTGTCACTAATTTTAAGGATTATCATTTGCCAATAAAATGAAAAATTTCATGCATTGAAATTCTATTGAAAACACAATCCGGTATTTGGAACATAAACATTGCACATGGTTAGTAGAGAAAGGAAATAAGATGCAGGAATACAAATCTCTTATTTATGTCAAAAGTTGATGGGGACTCCAATGCTTTGGGAAGCAGTCCATGACTGGATCAAACAGAAAAATGCAAGAATAGAGAAACACAGGTGTAAAAGATACACTAGCATATGCTGTACAAGTTTTTGTTTATATCTTTGGATAAAAATATTTTATTAAGAGAGAAAAAAAATATATTGAAAAAATGAATGAGTGCCAAAAGACTTCACATGTCAAAAGAGTGGGATCCGACATTTTCTTAGCGAATGCTCTAGAAACATTGAAGAGATAAGTAGCTCAACTTGGTATAAAGTTACAGGTAAAAGTTGGCACGACATTATTTAACCCAATCACAACTATATTTTGCAGACACTATGATTCCTATGTTAGTTAAGAGTATGGTACTGGGAAACTTCAGTTAGCATTCATCTTTTTGCACTAAATAACTAGACAAGACTAACTCCAGATAATGAAGAAGAGAGCAATGCAGAGTAGACACACGCAAGAACAACCACACATGTAATCAGTCTACCTTGAACAGCTCCAAAATAAACAAAAAGAGTGAACTGGTAGTATCTAATGTGAAACAGTATATTGTATTTTAAAGGAGAACTTTGTCTTTTGCAAACAAGTTTGGAGATCTTTGTAATTTCATCTAACTTCAAGGGTTCATTAAAATTTACTCTAGTAATTAAGAAAAAAAATACTACAAAGCATAACTGCATAAGCCAAATAGAGACCTTCCAGGAATCCACGGACCCAACCATGCATCTCTCTTGTCTAACAGCATCCTCAAGCACGAACTTTCTTCACATTCTGAAGCATGTCTTATTCAAAGAAGCAAGAACAAATACTCAGATCAATCACTGAAGATTTAGCAGTTTAATCAATAGTTACATAAATGAAGTAAATGAAAGAAAAGTGTTAAGAGTTCAACATTTTTGAAATGACCTGAAAAAGTATTTGCAAGTGAAAAACATCCAACACTTAACAAGCCAATTTTGTAGGAATGAGTTAGGCTCAACCCAAATTCTAAGATGTTATTAGATTCTATCCAAGATCCATTAGGCTACCCACTATCAGCCACAGGGTTCATGTTCCAGAAGTTCAATCCTAGGCTTGAGGGGATGTGTTGAGAGTCTCACATTGTTGATATGTTCTAAAAACATAATTGTAAGTGCGAATCATTAAACATTCATTTAGAGGCAGCTTTCATTAAAGCATAACAATAAAATGCCCCATTATTGCAGAATTTCTTCATTGATTTTGAGTTCTTAATTTATACAATTTACAAGTTAACATGGTTCACTTTTTCATACAATTCGTGTTCCTTCAGCATCAAACCTTCTAAAAGAAAATTTTCTTTGGTATTTATTTTCATCAAATTAGGAAGGATTTAACATCTCATTGTTGTGGATCAATTTATATCGTCCAAAAATGAGAACAAAGATGTGATGGACAAGAGAATCATTTACTATGTGTAAATTGTTGTCAGCTTTATCTCGTTGGAGTAAAAACCCACAATTTCAAAGACATTTCTTCAACTGAGTATACCTTTTTGACATGTAGAGAAATTGGAAAAAGTTTACATCCTTTATCTTAAAGCGCTTAAGGTAGAGGGCAAGCCTTGGTGCAAAGACAAGGTTGCTACTTTGTTACTTGGAGGTTATAGGTTAAAATACATAAAATGATCTTTCTGCTTGCGGGGGTAAAGGCTACTTATATCTACCCTCTCCACACCCCACCTGGTGAGAGCCTCAAAGACCGCCCTTTATCCTTACAGTGCTAAAGGTATGCATGTAGTTTTTAGGTTTAGGAAAATTCTTATTTCATCTCAGGTAGTAATTTATCTCTAGATTTCTCTTCTAAATTTCTTTTTTAATTAATTATACGAAATAGAAATTTGAAAGTTATAAGAATTCCTTCTTAAAAGTCAATGAACTGAAACAAAAATTCATATTTTTCATTTGTTTTTAACTAAAACTCATAATGATAAAACAGAGTGTCGAGAATGGATTCTCTGTAACGAAGACGGTGGCTGTTTCTTTTAAGAAATAAATAAAAGAAATATCAAAGAGGCGACTTTTAAATTAACAACTAACGAAAGTTACTGTTGAGATATGCAATGATTTAGTTTATTATTATTAAGATATGTTTTGTTTTTATTAGGTTTGATATAGGTTGGATTTAGTCAAGATTTATTTCCTTAATTAAGAGATTCTCCTTGTACAATTTTGATTATAAATAATATCATGCTGAGAGCTAATCTCTCAAGTCATTAAGCACCAAAACCTAATTCTCAAGTTGGTATCAGAGCTCACGATCAGTGGGCCTCTCAAAAGTCTCAAAAACCCTAGCCGTCACAGTCACAAAGTCTCAAAAACCCTAGCCGTCAGTCACATACGCAGCTGCCCTGTTAATTGTCCTACACACACGGGCCGACGGGTCACACCACCCCCACCATCAGACTCGCCTTAATCAGATCAGCCATTCACCGGAGAACCGCCGCCATCCGCCTTCTCACACAATGCCACGCGCGTGTTCTGCAGTTGTAAGCTCCGCCGGCGCGTGAAGGCCACGCGCCACCATCCAGACCTCCGACGAAGTCCCTTTCAGTCCCGTTCAACTCGTCTGCTGCTGCCCTTCCTATTTTGACCAAGTTTGGTCAGTGGGTCCCACTATTTCTGGTGCTTTCTCTACGGTGTCTTGCTGCCTTCCTGCGTCCTTCCTGCCGGCGTTCCTGTTTCTTGCTGCCTTCTTGCTGCCTGTACGGCTTCCTTCTTACGGCTTCTAGTCTGCTGCCTTCTTATTTCTGCTGCCTTCTTTAGTCTGTTGAAGATGAGTTCAAGTTCAGATCTTTCGCAAAAGGAGAACAACAAGTCTGAATCCTCCGTTAAGAGCCTTGTAACATATGTTTTCTCCGGCAATCCCTCTATAACGTCTGAGAAACTTAATGGTCAAAATTATTTAAATTGGTCAGCTGTTGTCAAGATGTGGTTTCTTGGACAAAAGCTCTCAAATCACCTCACTAAGAAGTCCTCAGAAATTAATACAAATTTGCGTGAAGATTGGGAGCAAGCTAATTGTCAATTAGTCTCTCTTTTGTGGCAAACAATTGAGCCCTCTTTGCTGGTCCATTATCGCTCGTACACCACTTGCTATGATATTTGGGAGAAAACTAAGAATGTCTATTCGAACGATATCCAACGTCTCTATAATGTTATTCATAATTTAGCTACCCTTCAGATGACAGAAGATAACATCATGGCTTATGCTAATAAAGCCCAATCAGCGGTAAACGAGTTCAAGCTCCTTGTAGCCGACGATGACTCAAAAAAGATGCTTGAGAAATTGGACAATGTTTGCATGATATATGTCCTTCATGGCCTCCATCAAAAGTATGAGTCAGTTCGAAGCCACATTCTCACTGCATCCGATATCCCCTCAACAGAGGATCTCATCAGACGCATCATACGCATTCCTAGTCAGGAAGGATCAGGGGGAAGTGGATCTCAAACTGGCACAGAGTCTTCTGCTTTCGTTTCAAATTTTGCAGGTCGTGGAGGACGAGGTCGTGGTCGTGGGGGTGGCCGAGGAGGCCGTGGTGGAGGTCGTCCTCAGTGCACTTACTGTAAGCGTTTCGGTCATACCGAAGACAAGTGCTATTCCATTATTGGCTTTCCAGAAAGAACAGCAAATGTGACGCAGTCTAATAATAATGGAAAAGACTCTGAAGTGAAAAATACCAAAAACAATATGTGGTCAGATGAAGAGTACAAGGCATATCTGCAGTTCAAGGCATCACATGCCTCATCCTCAGCAACTTTTGCTCATACCGGTAATTCTACGGTCTGCCTCTCTCACTCCTCATCTGTTAGCCCTTGGATCTTGGACTCTGGAGCATCCGATCATGTGGCTGGTAATCCATCACTTTTATCGAAAATATCCCAACCTAAAATCCCACATCATATTACCGTTGCAGACGGTTCAAAAGCTAAAGCTAGTGGCATTGGTCAAGCCACTCCTCTCCCATCCTTATCTCTTGACAATGTTCTTTTTGTTTCCAACTGTCCATTTAATTTAATTTCTGTTAGTCGTCTAACTCGTAGTCTAAATTGTTCTATAACTTTTACTCCTGATTCTTTTGTTATACAGGATCAGAGTACGAAGCAGATGATTGGTACATGATATGAGTCCCAAGGACTTTACTACCTTCAGTCTACATCTACCGTTGCTTCCACTTCTATTACAGAGTCCCCAAGTCTTCTTCATCGTCGGTTAGGTCATCCAAGTCTCAAAAAGTTCAAAGTTATGGTCCCTCACTTGTCTCACTTGAAGTCTTTAGATTGTGAATCTTGTCAGCTTGGGAAACACGTCCGATCTTCCTTCCCCAGCAGTCTTCAATCGCAAGCCCGCTCTCTTTTTGATGTCGTTCATTCTGATGTATGGGGACCAAGTCGAGTCACTTCAGTTGTCGGTCATAGGTATTTTGTCACTTTTATTGATGAGTTTTCTAGATGTACGTGGATCTACCTACTTAAGGATAGATCAGAAATATTAAGTATATTTCACAATTTCTTTAAGGAAATTCAAAATCAATTTGGTTGTTCTATTCGCATTTTGCGCAGTGATAATGCAAAAGAGTATTTTTCGTCATCTTTTAATTCTTTTATGGTCGAAAATGGAATAATCCATCAGTCATCTTGTCCCCATACCCCACAACAAAATGGTATTGCTGAACGTAAGCATCGTCATATAATTGAAACAGCACGTACGCTGCTAATCAATGCTAATGTTCCTCTCAAGTTTTGGGGCGATGCTGTCCTCACTGCAGGATATTTGATTAATAGAATGCCATCTTCTGCTATCCAAGACAAAGTTCCCCATTCCATATTGGTCCCCAATGAACCATTGTTCCGTATCCCTCCTCGAGTTTTTGGATCCACTTGCTTTGTTCATGATCTTACTCCAGGACTTGATAAGTTGAATGCTCGTGCAATTAAGTGTGTTTTCCTCGGCTATTCAAGGTTTCAGAAAGGATATCGATGCTATTATCCCTCCACACATCGCTTCTACATGTCTGCTGATGTCACATTCTTTGAGGATGCACCTTTCTTCTCATCCCCCATTGAATCTGAGCCAATCTCTGAGGTATTACCTATCCCTTACCTTGTACCGATAACTCCGTCCATGCCAATAATTGACCAGCCAGATCCATCTAG
>JBBPBQ010020321.1:919958-946751 GCA_037974755.1 Cicer yamashitae | reverse complement strand
TCCCTCCACACATCGCTTCTACATGTCTGCTGATGTCACATTCTTTGAGGATGCACCTTTCTTCTCATCCCCCATTGAATCTGAGCCAATCTCTGAGGTATTACCTATCCCTTACCTTGTACCGATAACTCCGTCCATGCCAATAATTGACCAGCCAGATCCATCTAGACCTCCTCTCTTGCAAACTTATCAGCGACGTGCACGTCTCCCTCCTACCGATCCACTTCCTACACAAGATATAAGTGACTCATCTCCTGTTCCGGTCCCTTCTTCTACTTCGGATTCGTTTACCTTGTCCGACGACCTCCCTATTGCACTACGTAAAGGTACACGTTCCACCAGTAATCCCTATCCCATTTATAATTTTCTTAGTTATCACCGTTTATCACCTTCACATTATACCTTTGCATCTGCTATCTCTTCCATCACTATTCCTAAGTCTTCGCACGAAGCTCTTTCTCATTCAGGTTGGCGGCAGGCTATGATTGATGAGATGACCAAACATGGACTCTTGTGCCACCTCCTCCCGGTAAATCTATTGTTGGATGTCGTTGGGTATACACAGTCAAAGTTGGTCCAGACGGACATATTGATCGTCTAAAAGCTCGTCTAGTGGCTAAGGGCTATACTCAGGTTTTTGGTCTTGATTACAGTGATACTTTCTCACCTGTGGCTAAAATGGCTTCGGTTCGTCTTTTTCTCTCTATGGCTGCTATGCGACATTGGCCATTGTATCAGTTAGACATAAAGAATGCATTCCTTCATGGAAACTTAGAAGAAGAAGTTTATCTCGAGCAACCACCTGGTTTCGTTGCTCAGGGGGAGTGTCGTGGGTATGTCTGTCGACTTCATAAAGCTTTGTATGGTCTCAAACAATCTCCTCGGGCATGGTTTGGGAGGTTTAGTAGTGTTGCTCAACAGTATGGCATGATCCGGAGTCAAGCTGATCACTTTGTGTTTTATAAATTCTCTTCGAACAAGTGTATTTACTTGGTTGTCTATGTTGATGATATAGTCATTACAGGTGATGATCGTGATGGAATTGTGGGACTCAAACAACATTTAGTCCACCACTTTCAGGTCAAAGATCTAGGTAGACTGAGGTATTTTCTTGGCATTGAGGTAGCTCAATCTAAGGCAGGAATTGCTATTTCCCAGAGAAAGTATGCTTTGGATATCTTGGAAGAAATCAGTATGCTAGATTGCAAGCCAATTGCCACTCCTATGGATCCAAATGTCAAACTCCTACCGGATGAGGGGGAGTCCTTTCCAAATCCAGGAAGATATAGGAGGTTAGTTGGGAAGTTGAATTACTTGATCATGACAAGGCCAGATATTTCATACGTTGTGAGTGTGGTGAGTCAATTCTTGAATTCCCCCTGTGATAGTCATTGGAATGCTGTGGTTAGAATCTTGAGATACATTAAAGGAGCTCCAGGAAAAGGTCTTGTTTACACAGACAGAGGTAATTCAGACATTGTTGCTTACACAGACGCAGATTGGGCTGGAAGTCCTTCCGATAGACGGTCCACATCTGGGTATTGTGTTCTTATTGGTGGTAATTTGATTTCCTGGAAAAGCAAGAAGCAGAACGTTGTTGCCAGATCTAGTGCTGAGGCTGAATATCGAGCTATGGCACTTACTACTCAGGAGCTCATATGGCTTAGACACCTTCTCCAAGAGTTGCGCTTTTGTAATATAGGCACTATGAGTCTCATATGTGATAATCAAGCAGCCTTACATATTGCTTCTAATCCAGTCTTTCATGAGCGAACTAAACATATTGAGATTGATTGTCACTTTGTTCGTGAGAAGATTGTGTCCGGCGAGATTGCTACTTCATTTGTTGGTTCTAATGATCAATTGGCAGACATTTTCACAAAGGCTCTTCAAGGACCAAGGATAACTTATATATGTGACAAGCTCGATGCCTACAATCTGTATGCTCCAGCTTGAGGGGGAGTGTTGAGATATGCAATGATTTAGTTTATTATTATTAAGATATGTTTTGTTTTTATTAGGTTTGATATAGGTTGGATTTAGTCAAGATTTATTTCCTTAATTAAGAGATTCTCCTTGTACAATTTTGATTATAAATAATATCATGCTGAGAGCTAATCTCTCAAGTCATTAAGCACCAAAACCTAATTCTCAAGTGTTACATAATAACATTTAGAACAATCAGCATAAAAGGCCATCAAGTTAGCCCAATTCAATCAAAACCGTGCTATATTGAATTGGGGAAGTCTTTCAGTTATATTTGATGGTCCTTTATGATTACCGTTCTAAATGCTATTATCTAGTCTTCCTTAGTTGTTAATTTAATGGCTACCTCTTTTATACTTCTTTTATTTATTTTTATTAAAAGAAACGGCCCTCGTCTACCTTTCTTACTGAGAATCCATTATTGGCACTCTGTTTTAGAGTTATGAGTTTTAGTTAAAAATAGATGAAAAGCATGATTTTTTTTTTGTTTCAATTCATTGACTACTAAGAAGGAATTCTTATAACTTTCAAATTTTTATTTTTTATAATTAATGAAAAGGATATTTCATAAGAGAAATGAGGAGATAAATTACTACCTATTTTTTAAAACCTCTTCCTTTTTGGTCAGATAAATTTAAAAACAAAGGGGACAAAAGGATTAAGTCACAAGGGTGAGCTGCAACATTTCCAGTTTTTTTAGGCATTTTGCTTCTATTTGGAGTAAGCAACTGATCTCCGTAAGAGGGTTACCATAAAAAAAAAATATGAGGGACTGAACAGCATTCTCTTTTTTTCCTTCTCGTTTGGAGATTTTAACTTTTTATCTTTGTTGAGGATGATTCCTTACGTTTAATTCATTGTTATTTCTTCTTTTAACCCAAAAAGATACAATCCAACAGAAAAATCATGAAAACAACATCAGTTAGCAAATTTAGAATGAATAGAAAGGCATTGTTGCGACATTTTTACATATTTTTTTACAAGTTCAAAACATCAATTGTATGACATTTATTAGGATCTGTAAAATATGAGTAATCTTCTGTGTCTTGTGTCTCTAATGAGATCACACACCTTTCTATTTATAATGATGTTGCAATAATTACATTCAATGTCGAGGAAGTTGTATTGACTAGGACTACTAGCAATTAGCCTGAGATGTTGCACAATCAAGGAATAATAAAAACATACACTGAATTTTAACAGGATCATTACTTAATGGACAAAAGAAAATTGGAACACCTTTTTTATGTATTAACAAATGATGTCAAACCCATCAAAATATTAAATGAACAATAAATAAAAACATTACCTGAATGGAAATGTACATAGTTGAATGATCTGAGGGTGGTCATTTTTAAATGACACAGGATCAGGAAGAGATTGATAAGCTATTAAGGTTTTGATGATGAAAGTGTCCACTGCAGGCTTCACATTTGGAAGTTCCTTGGCTTTTAATGCTGATATGTATGATAATGCACTGCTTTCAACATAGGTTAGGAATTACTATCAACTGTCTCATGAAGTTACAACCATAAATAAAAACAGTACAGGTACCTGTTAAGGTATACAAGAACCGGTTGAAGTAGAACTCCGTTATTCATGACATCAGGAGATATAAAGCATTTTATAAATGCTGTAAGTGCATGAACAGCTGCAGACCACACACTACAAAATACACGAGTAGACCACCAAAAACACATGCACAATCAGAATTGCTTCTTAGTTATTACTCAAAAACAAACACAGGGTAGAGAAACAGGCTATCTAACAAAAAGATGACTGGAAAGTTGTATATGGCTAAAGTCAGATATTCTGGTCTAACACAGTGAAACCCCCACTTCTGCAACAATATCAAAATACTATATTGAGTTTTAGAATGACACTAAAAAGAGTTAATTATATCATTTACTTTTTTCAGTCTTAATCAGTTTTAACTTGGATTTATTACTATTTATTATAAAATAGGCTCAAAATATGTATTATGAATTTGGTTGCCGGGAAGACTAATCACTTACTGTGGGAAGCTCCTAGTACCTTTTTTAAAAACATTGGGGAAGGAGAAATTATTATTTATTAAGGTGGCACTAATGGCCATTTTAGTGTGTCCATGAGGGGATTGAAATTTGTCCCTTGAGATTACAAGTTCAAGCTCTATTTATATCCATGCATCAAGCCCAAGAGGGTGTATTGGAAAAAACTCAAGGGTTGTTCAAACAACTTTGAATTTCTTGTGAGCAAGTTGGGCATGATAGATATATGTGCACCAACTTGTGGGGAGGGTTGCGATATGGCCTTGTTTTTAGGTCTCCAAATATATGATTCCTTTTTCTTTTGTCTTGCTTTCCTTTTATTTTGTTTCCTTAATTTTCCTTTGTATTAATTAGGATTGTATCAAATTCGTACCAATATAACTACTGATATCTGATCCTATTCAACGATTATTTTTCTTTTATTCATGCAGATTGGTTTCCTAGTTTAGAACCAACCCTGCTCCTATATTATGAGCTGTTTCCCTTCGGTATTAAGCATCAGCGAATAAAAACAATGTTCTCTCTCTGTTCTTTTAACAATGATATTCGCCACATGAGTGCAAATAGTTCGGTTGATACTTGATAGGGAAAAATCAAATCAATTGATTACAGAAAACATACAGGATCACGATAAGCATTGCATGACCATACAAGATTGATACTACTTAAGATGTACTTACTATATCCTTGACATTAAATCATCAGTTTTCATAACTTCATTTTCAGGATTCCCAGTAAAGAGTGTAGCCCATAAGGCAAGAATATCAAAGATATCCTCTTCAAGCTCCTGCAGGAAAGGAAAAACCCTAAAACATGGGACTTGTGCTCAAAATATTTATTGGGAATATCCCTAAATGAAGTCCTGATAATAACATTCACATTTCATATTAGACATACAAATTTCCTGTTAGAATTTCAAGAGGATAGATAATTACAGAAGTTGGACAAGCGCTTGAAAAGATTTAGAAATACTATGGCTTATTTTGGAGCCACTAAGACTGACTCCCTTGGATACTTGATTCTTCTCCTTAGCATTGTTATGGAATACTCAGGCTAATGTAAGGCTGATGTCAAACATTTTCACACGCTTTCCTTTACCATTCAATTTTTAGTTTCGAAACAGTTATAGCTTAAGAAAAACTCTGACTATCAACAACCTCGTACCTCCTTTGGTAAAGAAACCAATAAAGATGATAAAAGCAACCACCCAGCTTCTTTTTCAACTGTGGCTGCCAACTGATTGTGACTATAATCTGTCAGCATTTTCTTTGAAACCCCAAACACTAATCTCGGAAGCCTGGTTATAATACATTTCCACATATGAGTACAGAAAATTAAGCAAGCATTGAACTGCATAAATGGTAATTCTTCTGTTGCTATCTAGCATAAGGACCAAAGTGAAACAAAGAATGCAAATTATAATAGGTGGTGAAGGAGGAAAAATTTAAATTTGTGTTGACACAGAATGCAAGAAGAGCAGATGCTGTAACAGCAATGAATTACTTACGATGTCCTTTCATGGGAAACAACAATAAATAGAGGAATATAAAGATAAATGGAGGTATTGATTGACTTGTATATCAACTAACTACAAAACTATACAGTACTATGGGTTTGTGAGCAGTTCTGACACCAATTTATAATTTTATATACAATTGAGAAACTGTTTCTTTCAAATCATTAAACACCTTGTCATTTTAATCAAATTCAGGCTTTTATCCGTTTTCATTCCATCTCCAAATATGGATTTCAAATCAAAGGCTTAAATACACAAGGAAAAGGAGTTAACTAATTGGTACAAAAACAAATATCATTCATCCGGTTATGAAAAAAATAAAGGGGAGAGGAGAGACAATTAACCTTGCTGGGTAACCAAGAGGTAATTTTGGTGAAATAGAGACTAAAGCAGCCAAGACAGTAGCCTGTCCATGCAAAGAATCGAGCTCAAACTGTAAATTGCTACCCTGCAGAAAAAGAATTAATGTCAATTCAAAAGATTAAAAAGTTATAGAGGAAGAAGCCACTAGTTGAAGAACTGAAACATGTTTTAATATCCCCACAGTAAAGTTAAAACTCAACAGAAATTATTAAAAACAGAGAAGCATAGAAAGTAAAGGAGAGAGAGATTGAGAATTCATAGGAGTTTAGTCTGATTGAATGAGAGTACATTGATGTATTTATAGTAGAGTTAATTGAAACTAACTTCCAATAGATGCTGACATCATCTAACTACTTCTAACAGAATTCTGACTTAGAGAAATGAGAGAACTGGGGCCAAAACCCAGTCACTGCTCTTATTACAAAATAGCCCAGTGTTTATTCCTAATAGAGAGAGAAATGAGAGAACTGGGGCCAAAATGTTTATTCAAGTCTAAGGTGGATGACCAAGTTAGAACTTGTCAAACACCCCTAACTTGCCTCTGAAAAAAGTAATCCGTGCTGAGGGCAGAGGATTTGTCAGAATATCTGCCTGTTGGTCTTGGGCTGGAATGTGAAAGACAGTGAGGCTCTTGTTGATGACTTTTTCCCTTACGAAAAGGATATCAAGCTCCATGTGCTGGATGCGGGAGTGGAGGATTGGATTGGATTGGGGAATAGGGAAATTGTGCAGAGATCATCACAGTAAATCTGTGGAATCTTGAAAGCAGCTTTTAGCTCTTGAAGGAGATATTGCAGCCAAAGTATTTCAGCAGTGGCTTGTGCTAGGCTTTTATGCTCTGCTTCAGCACTGGATCTTGCTACTACTACTAAGGTTTGTTTCCTGGCCCACCAAGGGAACTGGACTTTGATGTGCTACAACTAAGGAGGGTTTCTGTTGTACTCTTCTCAAATCATTGGTTAATAAAAATTATTTTATCAATAATAATAAAGGATGCATTGAAATATAAATTATCATGAAGTTTGAAGAATTTTACCTTTTCAAAAGAAACACTCTCTCTTAAAGCAGTTAGATTGGTCACCCCATATGAAGTTAAACCACCGACACAAGTTGGATCAACTTCAGCCAATGCACGTAATGCTAAAGCAGCTTCAATGCGAACCTAACAATATACACATTTTGAAAAGATATAACAAAGAGACAAGATATAAAAGCCTGCATATAAGAATTATGTTGTCATTCCATATTCAGCACAAACATGAAATCATGAACTTGAGCAAAAGGATTCAAATTGGATAAAGGCATGCAACAAAATAAAAGTAGACATTTTTAAGAAATCCAAATTGCTTCTAAAATTATGTGGAAAATAGAAACTCCCAACTGCGGGGTTAATATCAATTGTCAAGGAGTTGGTCATCTCAAAATACTTTGAATAAGTAGGGTTAAAATCACTGTTGGGTGCATGACTAGTATATTGATTTTAATTATATCTTTAGTAAATACACATCATCCCTATATAACCAACCACTAGAGCTTAAAGTATACAAAACTACTTCGTTGTGCTTATATTTAATTAGTTTATTAAAAAATGGAGGCAACAAAAATCAAATTATTCAAAACAATTAATCAAAGAAGCTCTAACCAGGCAAGCGTATTTTTTATATTTTTAACAACACTCGACCATCATCCTAACAAAATTGTATACACAAGCACCTCTTCCAACTTTCCTTAATGCCTTATCACCAATGAGTTTTTCAATTTTTACCGCCATCAAACAACATCACATGTTCCTAACCAAAATAGAGCTCAATTTTCATTTTGAATAATTAAGAAAAGAAATCCCATAATTTGGAAAAGGAAGCACAATTTAATCTCGTAGACCATTGTCAAGAGTCTCACATTAGATGAGATAAGATCAGGCAAAGTGTTTATAAGTCGTAGGTAGTTCTCACTCTACAAGCCAATTATGTAGAGTTGTATTAGACCCAATCCAAATTCTAAGATAGTACCAGAGGCTATTCAAGATCTATTGGACCACCTGCTATCAGGTCACCGCTATCGGGTCTGTTGAAGAATCAAGAGAAATTAGATTTGATTCTCTTTTATTTTATATTATTATGTTTATATTTATTTTATGATTCTGTCATTATTACTCAGTATTACTATTGTAATTTCTTTTCCTATATAAACAACTTACGGCTGTAGTAATAAAATATGAAAGTATTTTGTCTTTTACTTTCTTCATGGTATCAAGAGCTCTGGTAAGGGTTCTGTAAAGCTTTCCGCATAGCTCAGTTGGCTAGAGCCCCAAACCCTGATGGGTAGCGACGACGATGGTTTGGGTAAAAAATCAGAAGTAGTCAACAACGCCGACAGTATTGGTTTGGGCAGCGGCCCAGGCGGCAGATATGGTTTTTCCAACTTTTTTGGCCATGAGGGAACTTCTAATGTCCTCAAGGTTGAAATCCAAAAACTCAATGGAAAAAATTATGTCGAATGGTCCCAAACCACAAGATTGATACTAGACGGTAAGGGAAAATATGGTTTCCTAACAGGAGAGGTGCAAATGCCTGCCACAACTGATCCGAATTACAGGTTTTGGAAATCTGAGAACTCTGTTATTATTGCTTGGCTGCTTAGTAATATGGAATCAATGATTAAAAAACCTTTTATGTTTTTGCCTACTGCAAAGGAAGTTTGGGAGGCAGTCAAAGAAACATATTCTGACATTCAGAATTCTTCTCAAATTTTCGATCTCAAATCACGATTGTGGCATGCCAAACAAGGAGATAGAGATGTCACTACCTATTATAATGAGTTGATGACACTATGGCAAGAATTGGATCTCTGCTATGATGATCATTGGAAGTGCTGTGAGGACAATGTTTTGTTTCTTAAGAGACAGGAGAACGACCGAGTATTCATGTTCTTGGTTGGGCTTAATAAGCGGCTTGATGAAGTTCGAGGCAGAATATTGGGAAAGATTCCATTGCCATCACTTCGGGAAGCGTTTTCAGAAGCTAGAAGAGAAGAGGCGAGACAAGGTGTTATGATGGGTAAGACACCTTATGTTGGTGAGGTTGAAAGCTCTGCCCTAGTCACTAAGAATGAAGACGGGAAGAGAGATGGCAAGAAACCATGGTGCGAACATTGCAAACGTCCAGGGCACACACGTGATACATGTTGGAAGCTCCATGGAAAATCTCTAAATTGGAAGAAAAAAGAAGGAAACGAAGGTCATGCCCTCCAAGCTGGTACCTCTAATCAAGAGAAGCAGTCTCCTTCAAGCCCATCTCCTTTCACCAAGGAACAATTAGATCAATTGTACAAACTCCTTGAGTCTCAAACTCCTTCTTGCTCTATAGCTCAGAGAGGTAATTTTTCAAATACTGCTCTACTTAGTGTCACTCCCAGCCATACTTGGATTATCGATTCTGGTGCTACTGATCATATGACTGGGGAGTCGAGTCTGTTTTCTTCTTATAGTCCTTGTGCAGGTAACCACAAAATTAAAATTGCAGTTGGCTCTCTTTCAGCCATTGCAGGGAAAGGTTCTGTTATTCTGTCACCTGTGTTAACCTTAAAAGATGTCTTATATGTTCCTAATTTATCATGTAATCTGTTATCCATTACTAAATTAACAAAGGATATAAATTGTCAAGCTAACTTCTTTCATTCTCATTGCACTTTTAAGGATTTGAGCACGGGGAAGATGATTGGCAATGCTAAGGAGAGTGGAGGACTCTATTATCTTCACAATGGACTCGACTTCAAAGACCAACAAAAAACAAGTACCTGCTTTGAATCTATTTTTGTCTCTTCTAATAATGATGATATTATGTTATGGCATTAACGGTTAGGACATCCTAGTTTTCCGTATTTGAAACATTTGTTTCCTAAATTATTTTCTAAGAAGGATCCGTCTTTATTTCATTGTGACACTTGTGAATTTGCTAAACATCACCGTTCTTCTTTTTCTACACAACCATATAAACAATCAAAACCGTTTGCAGTTATTCATAGTGATGTTTGGGGTCCTAATAGAATAAACACATTTTCTAATAAAAAATGGTTTATAACTTTTATTGATGATCATACTAGAATTTGTTGGGTTTATCTATTGAAAGAAAAATTTTTAGAATGGTGCACACTCAATACCAAACAAATATTCAAGTCTTCAGAAGTGACAATGGTAAAGAATATTTTAATATACTTTTGTCTGATTTTTTTCTTGCAAATGGGGTTGTTCATCAAAGTTCTTGTGTTAATACACCCCAACAAAATGGAATTGCAGAGAGAAAGAATAGGAATCTTCTTGAGGTTGCTAGAGCTTTACTATTTGCAAATAAGGTTCCAAAATATTTGTGGGGTGAAGCTATTTTAACTGCATCATATTTAATTAATCGAATGCCATCTAAAGTTTTAGATTTTCGTACCCCTCTTGATGTTTTTCGAAATTATTTTCCTTTGACTAGTGTCTCTGCTGATTTGCCATTAAAAGTTTTTGGTTGCACTGCTTTTGTTCATGAACATAAACACCTTGACAAACTCGAGCCACGAGCAATAAAATGTGTGTTTACTGGTTACTCTCCAACTCAAAAGAGGTATCGGTGTTTTGAACCAAAATCATAAAGAATTTTTGTAACCATGGATGTTACTTTTGTTGAAAATCAACCATTTTTTACTGACATTCATCTTCAGGGGGGAAATTTTAAGGAAGATTCATCTTTTACTTTTGAAAACATCATTACTTTAAGTGATATAGTGTTGTCACAAAATTCTTAGACTTATATTGATGCACCAAAAGAAAATGTCCAAGAATCAATATTGAAACTCAATCCACTTATGAATGAGGTTTCGATAGATTCGGGGGCGACAATTTCAAATCAAAATCACAATGATCAAAATCACAATGATCAAAATCACAATAATGAAGGACCACCTGAAATGCCACAACATAATGACTCAGATAAAGAGACACAAAGCAGGTTTACTACAATTGACCCTACTTGGAAGGGAAATGTCTTTGAAAGAAGAAACCATAAACAGAGAAATGAAGGACCCATTCTCCGACCCTTCTAAGATTCCGAACCAATAGATAATCCAACACATCATCTTGATACAGGTAAGTCTTCTTCTATTCTTAAGAGTCATGTCGAGTATCCTGATATAGACCTTCCTATTGCAATTAGAAAACCTGTTAGATCATGCACTAAATATCTTTTGTCTAATTATGTGTCATACTCAAAATTGTCTTCTTCATTTGCTGCATTTACCTCTAAGTTGTCTGTTGTAGAAATTCCAAAAAATATACAGGAGGCTCTAAAAATTCCAAAGTGGAAGGAAGTTGTTCTTGAGGAGATGAGAGCTCTTGAGAAGAATCAAACTTGGAGAGTCATGACGTTACCTACAGGAAAGAATACTGTTGGTTGTAAATGGGTATTTACTGTAAAATATAATTCTGATAACACAGTTGAAAGATACAAGGCACGTTTGGTTGCTAAAGGGTTTACTCAGACATATGGCATTGATTACTCAGAGACTTTTGCTCCCGTTGCCAAATTAAACACTATTAGAGTTCTCTTGTCCCTGGCAGTGAATTTAGATTGGTCTCTTAACCAACTTGATGTAAAGAATGCTTTTCTGAATGGTGATTTGGAGGAGGAAGTATACATGGATAGTCCACCTGGCTTTGAAGATAAATTTGGTTCAAATGTGTGCAAACTACAAAAATCCCTTTATGGTCTCAAGCAATCCCCAAGGGCTTGGTTTGAAAAATTCACTCGGTCGGTCAAAAGGCAAGGATATTTGCAGGGACAATCAGACCATACTCTGTTCATGAAGTTCTCTAATGTTGGTAAAATTTCAATTCTAATTGTATATGTAGATGATATTATTCTCACGGGAGATGACATTGTTGAGATGGAAAGATTGAAGAAAAATTTGACAAAAGAATTTGAGATCAAAGATTTAGGCGCGCTTAAATATTTTCTTGGTATGGAAGTTGCTCGCTCAAAGAAGGGAATTGTTGTTTCTCAAAGAAAATACATCCTAGATCTCTTGGAAGAAACTGGGATGAGTGGGTGTAAACCAGCAGATACTCCTATGGAATTAAATGCTAAACTTTGGGAGAAAGGCAGTGTTCCTGTTGAGATTGGAAGATACCAGAGGTTAGTCGGCAAACTTATTTATCTAGCCCACATTAGACCTGACATCGCTTTCTCTGTGAGTGTTGTAAGCCAATTCATGCATTCTCCCTATGAAGAACACTTGGAGGCAGTTTATCGGATCTTAAGGTACTTGAAATCCAATCCTGGAAAGGGTTTGTGCTTCAAGAAAACTAATGACAGAGAAGTCTCTATATTTACAGATGCTGATTGGGCAGGATCAATTACTGATAAAAAATCCACCACTGGATATTGTGCCTATGTTTGGGGAAATCTAGTTACTTGGAGAAGTAAGAAACAAGGGGTTGTTGCTCGAAGCAGTGCAGAAGCTGAATTCAGAGCAATGGCTCAAGGAATCTGTGAACTTTTATGGATTCGTAAACTCTTGGACGAACTGAAAATGAAAGTTGATTCACCCTTAAAATTGTTCTGTGATAGCAAAGCAGCAATAAGTATAGCTCACAACCCTGTACAACATGATAGAACCAAGCACATTGAGATTGACCGCCATTTCATAAAAGAAAAAATTGATGCTGGAATTATATGTCTGCCATTTGTGACTTCCAATCAGCAAACTGCTGATATCTTGACAAAAAGTTTGGCAAGACCCAATTTTGAGCGACTTATAGCCAAGTTGGGCATGACAGATATCTATGCACCAACTTGAGGGGGGGTGTTGAAGAATCAAGAGAAATTAGATTTGATTCTCTTTTATTTTATATTATTATGTTTATTTTTATTTTATGATTCTGTCATTATTACTCAGTATTACTATTGTAATTTCTTTTCCTATATAAACAGCTTAGGGCTGTAGTAATAAAATATGAAAGTATTTTGTCTTTTACTTTCTTCAGGGTCACACCCAAATGTTCAGTCCTGGACATGAAGGGGTGTGTTAAGAGTCTCATATTGGATGAGATAAGACCCGGCAAAGTGTTTATAAGTGGTGGATAGTCTTCACCCTACAAGTCGGTTTTGCAGGGTTGTGTTAGACCCAACCTAAATTCAGAAAACCTTCAAATTCTTATGTGCAGAACACAAAAACAAAGGAGTTTTCATTTATCTTCTAAAGATGGCCATTTTAATTGAATTTCAGCCATCATATTTCTTTCTCTTCACGCTTTCCGTGAAGAAATTATCTACAAGACCATAACACCTTTACTTTTTACACTTCTACCCAAGAGTACAAAGAAGATGGCATGTTAAACCAAAACAAGAATAAAATCAAAATTAAGGAAAAAATAATAATATTAATATATGTATCAGTGAATGTATGTATGTATGTATGCACACTATCAAGAGCTCACTAGCTTCGACGAATGCGACACAGCAGCAACTACAGTGTTGTCAAGAACTTCCTTAAATTCAATTGGAACCTGCAAATCAACAAATTGAGATAAGCACACCTTGAGACATCTCAGCCATACTTCCCTACTTTTTTAATAGCACCTAAATCGCATTACCTCTCCCAAAGTCTTCAGAGTATACGACACTGTTCGTAAGGCTGCTACCATCATGGAAGGAGCAGCTTGAGGTGACTCGAGCTGTATGCCAAAAAGTGGGGAAAGAGGGAGGGGGGAAACGATTCAGTGTATGTCATTTCGATGAAATCAAAGCGAGAAGTACATAAAGAAAACTACACCTGCTTTCCTAGAAAAAGCAAAAAACTCCTCTGAGTAGGTTCAGTCATTTGATCTGTTACACCAACACGAAGGATATATAGAACACATGCCTGCAGCAAGATTAAGATGTTCTGGTCAACAACTTCTAAACTAGAAATCAAACAGCAAACAAGTGGCTGAAAACTGTAGCAGTTTGCTTTAATCAAAGGCCCACTAGCATCTTCCCCTGATATAGTATATTACGACACATACGCAGAATTTTAACACTTATCTGTGCCATTTTATCTCAATAAATGCACATCATAAAACAAAGCAAAAGCAAAAGAAAAAATAAAAAGAACATATTATTGAAAAAAATACCAATGCATGGGCATCAACAGAAGTTTCGGCACGGAGCATTTCCATAACTTGCAACGCAAAATTTTGTAGCTCACTATCTGGATGCAGATATTTTATACGAATTGCCTGCAAAAAAAAAATTGCCAGAGAATAAAATCACGACGAAGACAAAACTACTAAAGGAAGCAATCTTCAAATATATAAAATTATTTTCTTTTATAAGCCAAAAGATCTTATTGAAATAAATAGAGAAGACTTGAGCCCCAGATGTACTCAAAGATAATGCAAATAGTTCACTATGAAATTATATAAATCACAGATCATAATGCATTAAAGCAAAAGACTTTTTCACGGCTATAACACCAACAACAACCCACGAAACCTAAAGGATTTATGTTTCTACTCCAGTTAACCACGCCAAACCCCAGCAAATTTACAAAATAAGAAAACTTCCATAAGCCTAAATGTGCACTCCATATCCCTCCCAACATTGATAATGAGTACAAAAAGTGGCCTGAAGTGTCTCAATAAAAACACTTCTCATTAGTGATAGAAAAATTCTTTTCAAAAGTAGCTAGCATAACTAAAGCACAGAAAAAGATGAAAAGTAGTAAGTACTCCATAAAAAATTAAAGGAACAAATCAAAATTAAGAAATTAAGAAATGAAGACAAAGAAAAAAAATAGAAATGTTACTACCATATCTAAAGCATAAAAAAGGATGAACAGCAATCAGTGTTCCAAAAAGAAAAAAATAACAAATCAAAATTACGAATAAAGAAATAACGACTAAGTAAAACAATTAGGTTTTGTTAAATAGCAAATGAACTCAATAATGGCCAAATACAGAAACAGCAGAATAAGGGCAAGTAGACCCTTGACAAAATAAAGCAAAACAGCCTCCTAATAAAATCAAATAACAATGCTATCCAATCTACAAATATTTTTTAAAAACTCCAATCTACAAATATTAACAATAAGATTAGAATAATGCCTCTAAACAAATGGTATGCTAAACACCTGTCAAAGAAATATCAACATTTACCTGTAAGAAGAATACCCAAGATAGAGTCAGGCCAACCCGAACATGCCTTGAACGTACTCCATTTGCTGAATCGAAGTAATTAATGTCATTACATGACGACAAAGAATGTACAGGATAATTGGAAGCATAATCAAAAACAAAAAAGAGACTATTGTACATTTGTAATTTTTAGATACATAAGGACGTTTCTATTGGTCTTATTGTTTTAAATTTTAATAAATATTATTCGCTTTTATTTATTATGGATTGAGACTAACTCATCTTTATAAAATCGGCTTGTAAAGTAAGAGATGCTCCACACCCCCTCATACCAAACATTATTGGTTTGGATTGAGATAATGTGGTAAATGAGCTGATGGATAGGCTCTATTGCTCTAACATCATCTTCAGTTTTGGATTAGGCCTAACTCATATTTACAAAACCGACTTGTAAGATAAGGATGCCCACCACTTATAAACTGTTGAAGAATCAAGGGAAATCAGATTTGATTCTCTTTTATTTTATATTATTTTGTGTATTTTCATTGGCTTAATTGCAGCTTTAGTCCTTCTATTTTTACCAATTCACGAAATTGGTCCCCGTATTTTAACATCTGACAGTTTTTGTCATTCATTCTAATTTTTTAACTAAAAAAAAAAAGCGATGTGACATACTTTAAATAACGTGACATATGATATAATGCTATAGAATGATTAACAACTATGAAATCGCAATAAAACCCTCTAAAAACTTAAAATTTAACTTCGGAAATTTTCATTTCAGTAATTTAACTAATGACATATGAATAATTAATACAGTTAGATGATTCTGATCATGAAATCGTATGTCACATCATTTAAAATATGTCAAATCGTCATTTTTTAGTTCAAAAATATAAAGGAGGGACCAAAACGGTCGATTTTTAAAATAGGGGGACAATTATGTGAATTGCTGAAAATAGATGGACCAAAACTACAATTAAGCTATTTTCATTTTATGATTCTGTCATTATTACTACCTCTGTCCCTGTTTATAAGCACCCATTGTTTTTTTCACTCTTATTAAGAAAAGTTGATAGTGTAGTTAATGTGTTCATTTTATGTGTTAATTTTCCTAAAATAACCCTTGTATTTGAATGTATTAAACTTGACTTTTCATATTTCAAGAAAATTAGTAGTATTAATAAAGGGTATGTATGGAAAGTAATAATAAAAGCACCTAGTAAATTGAAAGAGTGCTTATATTTAGGGACATATTTTTTTTCCTAAAAGGTGCTTATAATTAGGGACAGAGGTAGTACCATTGTAATTTCTTTTCCTATATAAAAAGCCTAAGATTGTAGTAATAATGTATGAAAATATGTTGTCTATTACTTTCTTCATAAACACTATTCAAATTGTATCAGTATACAATGTGGGACTCTTTACAAGTTTTATGTGCTATTATTTTATATTATTTAATACAGTAGTAAACTTGTCAAAAAAGCTCTCTTCACATAAAATACCAAAGCACATTATCTAAAGAAACACAAACTCCATTCTTTACTTTTTGGGTATCAAACACATGATAGAATGAGTGCTATCATATCCTATCTTTATCTAATTTTATATCTTGATCATCAAACGGGTCCTAAGTGTAGTAGATAGAAAGGGAATATCAAAAAAGTGATATTTATGTTTAAAACAGACAAGTATTGACTTATGCTTTAAATAAAATCTCTAAAAAACTAACCAATTTTTATAAATGTAAAAATCAATTTTATTAATCTTAAACAAGCAAGCCCTAACAAACAAAGAAAATCAAGGTCTTAGTACTCATCACGTTGTTAATTCTTCTTTTGTAGATCACATCTCTATCGTTGAATTAGGAGACAACACGGTTATTCAAGAATTTTCACCCTCTAATCAGGAAATAATTTATAAGAATCGTGATGAAGCATTTGATTCAAATTCAATTAAGAAAGTGGTAGCAAATTTATTCCTTTCAGGAGAAGATGATGTCGAGTTATGTCCAAAAACAAATGTAATTCACGAAGTCTTCAGATCCAGCTTATCTAATTCAGATAGCACATAACAACAAAAAGATCTTCATTATCTGCGTATTACAGATTTTTGGAGTGATGCAATTTCAGAGAAAAACACTGTCCAAAATCATCAAATATTTGGAAGCAAATTTAAATTCAAGAGATTTGGTGGATGATATGACATATTTGAATGTTATTATCACTGATGATAGTATTCATCTCAGGATTACTCATGATTTGAAGGTTTTGCAAAAAAATTTAAGGATAAAGATGCTAATGATTTGCAGAATGGTTCTATTGCCTATAAAGAGTCTTTTACGGAGAATCGTTCTACCACCAATGAAGAGCCTTTTACAGAGGTAATTTTTAAGGCAACGAAAAAAATATGCAGTAGAAAACTATAGTATATAATTTTCGCCGAAGGGGCAGAAAACTAGCATGATTTGAAGAACATCTTTTTGCATTTCTTTTTTTTTTTTTACTAGGTTAGGTTTATGTCCCCCGATTTTTGTTTTTCCTTTTATTTTTAATAAATTTTTAGTTTTAAAAAAAAAAAAACAAGCAGGTCCTAACTACACTCACATAAGTAGTAATTAAGATCTCATAACTTTTAAGACTAATGGTAACCCCAAAAAATTGGTACAGCCTTGGCAACTTGTGCATGACTATATAGAAATTCTCCAAACTACTTGGTTAAATTTTAGACAAAGGTAGTGAAAATATTATCATTATTTCATTTAATGATATGATGGTTGCTTTTTATAATTGCGATTGATAATGCTATTGGAATCTATTTATGTTTGAAAAGTTACATAAAGGAAGGGTTGGTAGGGTGAATGTCTTAAATATTAAATTATTTACAAAGGAGTGGATTCATTATTTTCCCACGAAGGTTCTATTTTTTAATTTGAGGGGAGGGGGGAGGTTGGGTCGCATCAAGCAAGGACCCACCATAGTATATTCTCACCATCTTAGCCAAAAAAAAATACAGTGATCCAAACAAAAGCATTTTACCTTTTGTGAAAGCCAAAATCAAATGTTTCTGCAATCCACCTTCTAGCTTTTTTGCTTGAGGTAAAGTGCTCTTTCCCCTTGGTTGAATCTAGTAGATTTAGAGAGCGATCATTATGAAGAACGTAAGAGTCAACGAAAAACTAGAGAAAACAAGTATATATATAGAAACCTGTGCCTCAGGATTCATTCCAAGAGCAAGCAAGGAACCCAAAGTTTCAGCAAAGGCGTCACGAACAGATGCAACAGGATCTTCAAGAGCCTATCAGAAGTAGCAGCACAAAGACGCATAAATATTACTATGATTTTTCACCAATCAATTGCTGTGCTTATATGTAAAAGAGATTAAATTGAGACAAAATACCTGCCTTGACACAATAAGATGCTGAATTGTCAAGTTCAGCCACACCTAAGCCTGGACCACCAATGTTAGCAAATGCCTTTAAACATCTTGCAGAAGCTATTCTCACAGCAAATGACTTGTCCCCAGCGGCCGACCTCATTATCAGACGGAACGCCTCTGAATATGCTGTTGAAGCAGCACTACCACCAGAGCCTTCTAAGGCATTCCGAAGCATATATAATGCTTCTTGTCTTACAAACTCCTAAAGTTTGAGAGGCATAACAAAATTATTAAAAGAAAGCAGAGCTAGCTACAATGAAAAAGGTGCTTCCTTATCCGAAATAGAGAAAACAAGAAAGAAAATAAGAGAAATTGTATGTATTATATAATGGAGCTATGAGATATATACAATGAGTCATAATAAAATGAAAAATACTATCGCTGCCCTATGTTCTATATTTACGAGACTAATCAACCATAACTACTTATTCACATCATGTCATATGCGTCAATCATGTTACATATATAACTAATACGAGGACCCTCAAAGACTTAGTAAAAACATCTTCAATTGATCATTTGAACTAACACGGCTAGTAATGATGTCTCAAGATAAAATCTTCTAATAAAATGACAATCTTTTTCAATATGCTTAGTCTTCGAGTGAAATACTAGATTTGAGGCAATATGCAATGTAGTTTGATTATTACAAAATGAGTGTCGTAACCTTCCAAATCTAAGCACCAGATAACTGCTTGAGCCATATGAGCTCAGAAGCAATCGATGTTGTGGCTCAAATTTTGTTTCTGCACTTGACCTAGCAACCACATTTGGTTTCTTACATTGCAATGAGATAAGCCCTCAATGAATATACAATAACCAGAAGTGGTCGCGTATCAGTAGTGGAATCAACACCCAAATATCGCATAACTTGAGTACAACTCTTGTTTTCATAGACAAGACCTTTTCTTGGAGCTTTTTTAATGTACTACAAGATGCAAACTACAACACCCCAATGGGCTTCAAAAGGTGAGTCAAAAAATTGACTTACCAAAACAATGAAGAGCATATTACTATAATTGAGTGAAGACAAGGATTTACCACCCGCGATGTGATCGTTTAATCGATGGTAAATAGAATCGAAAACCCGAGGACCAATTGAACTTGAAGACAATTAGGAGAGAATGGAAACAAAATTACAAATGTGTACAACAAAGCCAATGAAACATGAGGTTGGAGGAGAGATAGGAGAAGAGCTCGTCGTGGCGAGAAAGGACTTCATGATGAAATTGGTTCCCGAGGAGGCCGATGGCATGGGTGTTTCTCGACGATAGAGGCAGGGAATTAGAGGAAAGGGCGGCACATAAAGAGGTGGAGGAGAAACGAAGAGAGAGGGCCACCATGAAAACGAAATTTGAGGCCATGGAATCAAGTATGGAGGAAGTGATGGAGATGGAGGGCTTTTTTAAGGTGGAGAGGTTCACCATTGGTGATGAGGTCATTGTCATTTAGAATCTTGATGGCACAAAGACATAAGAACGTACCATAAAAGAAGGAAGAGGAGGAGAAGAAGGAATTGCATTCTAGAAACTACGACGGTAGGAGAAGGACGGGGAGAAGGGTGGCCTTAGGTGCCACGGTGTTGTGGTGTCGTGTAATGGTGGCAGAGATGAACTTATGTCTCTTCCCTCTTTTTTTTTTTATGGATACCATTATACCCGTATGCCCTTCACTAGATTTGGACCATTTGAAAATAAAATATTTGAAAATTTTAAATCCAAGGTGATGATAAAATGGCGAATTGAGACCCAGTTTCGAATTTGTGTACCTTAGCCTCAACCTTGTCTTTTTATTTTTGTGATCTTAGTCAATGCTTCTTGTTCATTATCATATGAAGGTGTTGTTTAAACTATAAAATGCTCTAGTGATGGTAAACATACATTCTCCACAACCTAGAGCCAAAGTTTTTAATGAACATTATGTTTTAGCTAAAAAGTATGTATTAGAGTAATACTTATACTAGTGTAATACTTGTAAAGTGCAATTAATTGTAGTTAGACAGCTGCGGAGGACAGCTGTAGGTTTATCCTTCACCATACCTATGCACAGGATTAGCTTTTGGACAGTTAGTGCTAACCTACACTTGGGTGTAGGATTAGCACTCTATATAACGTATTTCGTCTGATAAACAATTAATGAAAAAGAAAAATAGAAATATTCAGAGAATTGCTATGATTCATATTGAAGCTTTACAAAGTATATCTTGTTACTCAACAGTTAGTTTTCAGGCATCTTAAATCTTAATATATATTAAAACGCATCAAATAATGGAACTTTCAACTTGAACAAACAATGGAAAAACAATCAAAAGATAAAACTAATTAAAAGGTAGAATAAAAAAAAAAGAACTCTTGGGCAAAAGAAACATGTCTGCATAAACCAACAACACCAACCAAGGGAAACTTTTATATGCCATTTGTATTAGACCACTTACTGTGCCTCAGAGATTTAAACATAAACATGCAAGCTGTAAGGAAATACCTCATTGAATCTCATAAGTTTAGCTGTTATGATCGTTGTTTCAAGCAAACCTGAAGTAATTTTTCTGCCAAAGTGCTTATACAATTCTCCCAAGCATTGTGCAGCCCCTATAGATTATAACATCATATTCAGGAAAAGATACGGGATAAAAACAAAAAAATCTCAAATAATATGAATAATTAATGCAATACAATATAAAAAACATGCAACGTGAAATATAACATGAATATGGTGAAAAAAGTTGTGCCATAACAGTAACAATCAAAAGAAAACGTGCGAAATCAAAATGAAAACTAATTGTGTTTAGAGATTTGATTCAGTCCATACTTCTTTACCGTTTGACTTGCTTTGTGATAGGCTTGTTTTGAGGCATTTCACTTGGTTTATTTCAGAGAGAAAATGCAAACAAAAAAACAATCAAGAAGCATATTGATAGGATTGCTAGTCAAGCAAGGCTTCCTATTAGGAAGGTGTATGAGAGAAGGAACCAAGTTTAAATTCTATGTGTTAGTTCTGTTAATTGCTGAGTTGTGCCAGCTGTAAATCCTAACTGAATTAGGATGGTTAGTATAAATAACAGAAGTTTAGTCTTCAATAGGTAGGCAGTTAGAGAGTTAATTGATTGGAACTGAATTGCAGGGCAATTCAGTTGGCAGATTCTGTAACTGTCACAATATTCATTGTTGTCAATAATACATTCTTGAGAGAAACCATTCTTGATTTTCTTTACTTCATCTATTCACTTCAGTTTTCTTCAGTCACAGACCAGTTCTAACACTGGTATCAGAGCACCGATCTGGTGCACTGATTTTGATTCCTTCTACTGCGCATTGCATGAAGACAAGAAGCATGGTGAGAGATTCGAGTGATTGGGAGCAGGAGCGCGAGGAATGGCGCACACGATTAGAGTTGGCAGAGGCGCGTGCCAAACATACGGAGGACCAATTGGCTGCACTCGCAGCCAAGATTGATTCCAACAGCATCAGGACTGTTCGCAGGGAAGAAGCGGAAATCAGCGACGACGGGGGTAGATCCTTGGGTCACCACATTGAGCACGACCGGTGGAGGAAGCTGGAGATCCCGATTTTCTCAGGCGACGATGCGTACGGTTGGACACACCGTTTGGAACGATACTTCGAGTTGCGAAGCGTTCCTGAGGAGGAGAAGATGCGTGCCACTTTGGTGGCCCTGGAAGGTAGAGCACTGAGCTGGTATCGCTGGTGGGCTAGGTGCAATCTTGAACCAACATGGGACGGGTTCAAGCTGGCGGTGGTTCGCAGGTTTCAACCTTCAATGGTACAAAATCCCTTTGAGTTGTTGCTGGCACTCAAACAAACAGGGACGGTGGTGGAATTTGTGGAGGAGTTTGAGAAATATGTTGGAGCTTTGAAGGTCATTGATCAAGAATTTGCACGAGGAATTTTCATGAATGGCTTGAAAGAGGAAATTCAAGTGGAGGTAAAACTTTATGAATTAAAGTCTCTGTCTGATTTAATTCAAAAGTCTATTATGATTGAGGAGAAGAATCTGGTTTGGACTAAGAAAGGAACCAACACTTTCACTAAACCAACCTCTATTTCTAAGGCTAGTTCTTACACTAAGACTGTGACGGTGGATACTAAGCCTTGGTTAGATAAGAAAACTGAGGGCAGTACCTCTGCTGCTAATATGATGAGTGTTCAGGCTAGGGAAGGGAATAAAACCAGGAGTGGTGATTTCAAACAGTTGTCCGGGGCTGAGATGAGAGACAAAAGGGAGAAGGGACTTTGTTTCAGATGTGATGAGCCTTATAATAGAGAACATAAATGCAAGAATAAGCAGTTTCGTATGATTATTTTAGAAGAAGATGACGAGGAGGACAGCGAGGTTGAGTTTCAGGACGTTGAAACTTTCAATTCTCTGCAATTGTCTCTGTGTTCAATGGCTGGGCTGACTTCCACAAATTCTTGGAAGATACAAGGGGTAGTTCAGAACAATTCTGTTTTGGTACTCATAGATTGTGGAGCTTCTCATAGCTTCATTTCTCAGGAGGTAGTTCAGAAACTGAGATTGATGGTGGAAGATACTCCTTCTTACATTGTGGAAGTGGGGGATGGTCATAGGGTGAAATGTAAGGGAAAGTGTCCCAAGTTGAGTTTGCATTTGCAAGGAATGGAGATTAGGCAAGACTTTTATTTGTTCTCCCTGCAAGGGGTAGATTTGGTGTTGGGTTTGGATTGGCTCTCTTGTTTGGGAGAGGTCAAAACCAACTTTGGCAAGTTGGAGCTTACCTTGTCTAGAGATGGCAAGTTGATTACTTTGGTTGGTGATCCTTCCTTAACCAAGACTGAATTGTCCTATGGAGCCTTCATGCAAATTTTGAAGGAAGAAGGGGAAGGCTTATTAATTCAGTACGATTCTGCAGAGCAGAAACCAGCAGCGATTCCAGTCATACCTGAAGCTGTTTCAGAGGTTCTTCAACAGTATTCTAGGGTTTTTGAGGATCCGCAAGGTCTTCCACCCCAACGGAGGTTAGATCATGCAATTCATTTGAAGGAGGGGGCTGAGATACCTAATCTACGACCGTATAAGTATCCACATTATCAAAAAACAGAGATAGAGCGATTGGTTTCAGAAATGCTTGAGGCTGGAATTGTAAGACCGAGCATTAGCCCTTACTCTAGTCCCATCATCTTGGTCAAGAAGAAAGACGGGGGTTGGCGTTTCTGCGTGGATTATAGGGCTCTCAACAAAATTACTATCCCTAACAAATTTCCCATCCCTATCATTGAAGAGTTGCTTGATGAACTTGATGGAGCAACAATATTCACTAAGCTTGATTTAAAATCAGGCTATCATCAAATTCGGATGAAGGAAGATGATATAGAGAAGACGGCTTTCCGAACTCATGAGGGGCATTATGAGTTCTTGGTGATGCCTTTCGGTATCACCAATGCTCTTTCCACATTCCAAGCCCTCATGAATGAGGTTTTGAAGCCTTTCCTCCGGAGATTTGTCCTGGTATTTTTTGATGACATTTTGGTGTATAGCAAGGATATGTCAGCTCATCTTGTTCATGTTCACCAAGTCTTGGCAGTGCTGGTGCAGAATGGGTTGAAGGCAAATAAGAAAAAATGTAGCTTTGGACAGTCTAGTCTTGAGTACTTGGGACATGTGATTTCGGGAGAAGGGGTGGCAGCTTGTCCGTCCAAGACTGCAGCCATGACTTCTTGGCCTATCCCTACGGATGTGAAGGGTCTTAGGGGTTTCCTTGGAATAACAGGGTATTATAGACGTTTTGTCCAAGGTTATGGTAAATTAGCCAAACCCTTAACTGAGCTTTTGAAGAAAGACAAGTTTTGTTGGACTGAGGAAGCTACATCTGCGTTTCAGGCCTTGAAAACAGCCATGATTGATCTTCCCTTGTTGGCTGTACCTGATTTCACTAAGGTCTTTGTAGTCGAAACCGATGCTTCTAGTAAGGGGTTGGGGGCTGTTTTAATGCAGGAGGGTAAACCCCTTGCCTTTTGGAGTCAAGGCTTATCTTTGAGAGCTCAACAAAGGTCTGTTTATGAGAGGGAGCTTATGGCTTTGGTTCAGGCTGTGACCAAATGGAGACACTACCTTTTGGGCAACCATTTCATTGTGAGGACTGACCAAAGGAGCCTTAAGTTTTTGACTGATCAACGATTGTTCAGTGCTGAGCAATTTAAATGGGCTGTCAAGCTCATTGGTTTGGATTTTGAAATCCAATACAAGCCAGGAAAGGAGAATACTGCAGCAGATAGCTTGTCAAGGAGAGATATGTATGCTGCTCTCTCAGTTCTACATGTGGAAGATGATTCTTGGGATGAGGAATTGCAACAAGATCCTCAATTGCAGCAGTTGGTGCAGGACTTAATTGTCTCTCCTACTTCTCATTCTGGTTATGAGTTCAAGAAGGGAAGGCTTTTGTATAAAGGTAAATTGGTGCTGCCTAAGGGTTCTAACAAAATACCACTTATCTTGGCTGAATGCCACGATTCTCCTTGTGGAGGACATTCAGGACTGTTCAGAACTTTTAAAAGGGTCTCTAGTTTCTTGTTTTGGGAGGGCATGAGGCGAGATATCAAGAAGTTTATTGAAGAGTGTGATGTATGTCAAAGGAACAAGTACTCCACTTTATCGCCGGCGGGACTACTTCAACCGTTGCCTATTCCTTGCCAAGTGTGGCAGGATATTGCTATGGATTTTGTTGGTGGCCTTCCACGAGTTAGAGGCAAGGATACAATCTTTGTAGTCATTGATAGACTTACAAAGTATGCTCACTTCTTTCCTCTTGGGCATCCTTACAATGCTAAGGAGGTAGCAGCTTTGTTTGTGATGGAAGTTGTGAAGCTTCATGAATTTCCTTCTACAATTGTATCGGATAGAGATGCGGTTTTTCTCAGCAGTTTTTGGAGGGAGATGTTCAAATTGGCTGGAACTAGTCTTAAGCATAGCACGTCTTATCACCCTCAAACGGATGGTCAAACTGAAGTTGTTAATCGGTGCTTAGAGACCTATCTTAGGTGCTTTGCTGGCCCTAAGCCCAAGACTTGGTTGAATTGGTTGCATTGGGCTGAGTTCTGGTTTAACAGTAACTACAATATCTCTGCTGGAATGACACCTTTTAAAGCTTTATATGGAAGAGACCCTCCGTTGTTGATTAAGAGCTGCACCATTCCATCAAAGTTGGATGATGTCAATCAGTTGGCCCAGCAACGGGATGATATACTTGCTGATTTGCGACAGAATTTGCTGAAATCTCAAGATCAGATGCGGGCACAAGCAAATAAGCACCGGCGGTTGGTGAATTTTGAAGTTGGGGGAGTGGGTTTTCTTGAAACTTCAGCCTTACAAATTGAAGTCCCTGGCTGATAGACCATATGCTAAATTGGCTCCTAAGTATTATGGCCCTTTCCAGATTCTAAGCCGCGTGGGGGAGGTGGCTTACAAGCTAGATCTGCCTCTTGAAACTAAAGTTCATCCGGTGTTCCATGTTTCATTGCTTAAGAAGGCTTTGAAACCACAACATTCACCTCAGACCTTACCACCAATGTTGACTGAGGAGCTTGAATTGGTTGTACAGCCAAAAGACATTCTGCAGTGGAGGACTGATGTTGGAGGCAATATGGAGGTTTTGGTGAAATGGGCTCATTTACCATCCTGTGATAACTCTTAGGAGCGAGCTTCCAAGATGTTGGAGGTTTTTCCGTCTTTTCCCCTTGAGGACAAGGTAGTTCTTTTAGGGGGGGTATTGATAGGATTGCTAGTCAAGCAAGGCTTCCTATTAGGAAGGTGTATGAGAGAAGGAACCAAGTTTAAATTCTATGTGTTAGTTCTGTTAATTGCTGAGTTGTGCCAGCTGTAAATCCTAACTGAATTAGTTAGGATGGTTAGTATAAATAACAGAAGTTTAGTCTTCAATAGGTAGGCAGTTAGAGAGTTAATTGATTGGAACTGAATTGCAGGGCAACTCAGTTGGCAGATTCTGTAACTGTCACAATATTCATTGTTGTCAATTTCAATAATACATTCTTGAGAGAAACCATTCTTGATTTTCTTTACTTCATCTATTCACTTCAGTTTTCTTCAGTCACAGACCAGTTCTAACACTGGTATCAGAGCACCGATCTGGTGCACTGATTTTGATTCCTTCTACTGCGCATTGCATGAAGACAAGAAGCATGGTGAGAGATTCGAGTGATTGGGAGCAGGAGCGCGAGGAATGGCGCACACGATTAGAGTTGGCAGAGGCGCGTGCCAAACATACGGAGGACCAATTGGCTGCACTCGCAGCCAAGATTGATTCCAACAGCATCAGGACT
>JBBPBQ010020321.1:907682-919948 GCA_037974755.1 Cicer yamashitae | reverse complement strand
TCAGTTGGCAGATTCTGTAACTGTCACAATATTCATTGTTGTCAATTTCAATAATACATTCTTGAGAGAAACCATTCTTGATTTTCTTTACTTCATCTATTCACTTCAGTTTTCTTCAGTCACAGACCAGTTCTAACACATATTCTCTTAATCGAAGCAGATGCAAGGTTGTGCCCTTGGGACCCTGTGGTCACAGGTTTTAGCAATGAAAACAACAAGGAGGTCAAAATATTATGGTACAGTTTTCAGTTGGGTGTTTCTCCATTCGTACATTTACTTTGGGATAGGATTGTGCTTATGATTTCTCATAATGTTCTGTTCTTGGCCCCCCTAAGAAAATAACACATGTGCTTGCACCATAATATGCATTGGTTTGGATTTGTGGTGACAAAACATTTTCTCGCGTCACAACTCCCAAAACATATTAACCATGGAAGCTAGAGATAGAGGATTCAATGGACGAGCGGTGTGTGTGTTACTAACGCCATACCAAACATGCTATAAGTAGACGGCTTCCCTTTGGACCAACCTTGTTGGGGTTCTTGGGGAGCACAAGGTGTGCCCTTGTACTGTAGAGTAGGTTTTAGATGTTATGAAGGTTCCAGGAAATGGCACACAAAAAATTGAGACAGTGTGCAAGGCATACAGTCCTGACTCCTTTGGGTTTGTGTGGTTGAAGTGGAATGTTTGCATTCTTAAGGGTGTGTGTTTTCCCCTAAACTTGTTATTATAGAATAGAGTTGTTTTTATGGCTTCTCGTCCGTGTTGTGCTTATGGCTGCTTCAAACTATACAAGCATTGCATTATGAATTTATGATTATAAGTTTATTTGGAAACATGGACAGCAAAAACATCATCATAAAATAAATAATTAAAAAATAGTAGCCTTCCTTGGACAAGGATGTTCAACATCTATCAGAAGAATCCATCATAAACAATGAACCAATATAATATCCATCTAAAAGTTCAAGAAATATTAATTTCGACAAACCAGCAATTTTCAGAGGTTCACTCCTCTTCCCATCAGAAAGAAACCCCTGAAGGCTGCTTGCTCTAGAATAAACTGATATCCCATCTCCCTTTGATATGATTTTTGCCATCGCTACCGATGCCAAGTGGCGCACAGGCCGTCGTGCACCAATAACAAGTAGTGAATATAATGCATCCTCACATCTCCTTTGCCACACCAAAATATTGTCCTGGAGATTATATATTTCAACATCAGATGTCAATAGTCAGTACTGAAAGTATTTCTAGAAAAATTACAAATGAATAACATTGAAGCTCCCAGTAATTGTGGAGCTTTGGATTATATAAAAGATCCCGTTCTAAAAAACCAGTAAGAGCTTCATCTTAGATGCAGGGCGTATTTGAATTAGCTTATTAACCTTATCTTTTGACATAAGCATTTGTGAAACAGTTCGAGAGACTTTATGGAATCAGCTTACAACATGTTCATAAGTTTTTTCAGCTTATTTCCATAAGCTCTTCAGGATGGCTTATGAAAACAACTTATAACTTACATAAAAATAGTTTGACTTTATTTTATCTTTTGTTATAGAAATAAGTTATACATAAGCAATTATATGATAAGTGTCCATGTTATAAGTGTTTAATTAAGTTGTTTATCCAAACAGAACCTTAGGTTACCAATTCAAATCTTCAAACTGTTTTGTTCAGCATACATTGAACTTGATACAGTAGTTTAGGTAATCAGATACCACATGTCAATAACCAATGTCCAAAGTCTTTCTAGAGAAGTTACAAATGAATAACAATGAAACTCCTGGTAGTTGTAGAGCCTTAGATTATATATAAGATCCAGTTCTTAAAGATCAGTAAGAGCTTCATCTTAGACTTAGGCTACCAATTCAAATCTTCAAAGATCAAACTGTTCTGTTTATCATAGATTGAATTTGATACAAGAAAATGTTGAGTGAATCTACTATAAAAAAAAACACAAGAAAATGCAATCATGGACGAATCACAACAAAGTGAGAAACACAAAGTAACTCGTCAAAGTAAGCATTTGTGATACTGTTTGGGAGAGCCAATAGAAACAGCTTATGATACGTTCTTAAATTGTTTTCAACTTACTTTTGCAAACTCTCCAAGATAACTTATGAACACAGCTTATAACTTATATCAAAATAGTTTGACTTTATTCTATATTTTGTTACAAAAATAAGTTAAACATAAGCACTTATATTATATAAGTGTTTATGCTATAAAACACTTAATAAAGTTGTCTATTCAAACATGCATTGAATTCAAACTGTTTTCTTCAGCATACATTGAATTCGACAACAATAGTTTAACTATTCTAATCACATAACTATAATAACAAAACAAAAATGGTTAATCAGAACTAATGCAACCAAAATGCAGAGTAAATCTACTACCAAAAAAAGAGATACTAGCAAATGCAATCGCAATCGAATCAAAACAAAGTGAGGAACACAAAGTTACTCGCCGGATCAATGCAATCTCAAACCAAAGAAATTGTTTATGCTATAAATGATTAATTAAGTTGTTTATCTAAACGGTCCTTAGGTTACCAGTTCAAATTTTCAAACTGTTCTGTTCGGCATACATTGAATTTGACCGCAATAGTTTAACTAATCTAATCACATAACAATACGAACAAAACAAAAACGGTTACTCCGAACTGATGCAATCAAATGCAGAGTAAATCTACTACGAAAAAGAGATACTAGCAAATGCAATCGCGAACACGAAGTAACTCGTCGGATCAATGGAATCTAAAACAAATCTCATATAAACGTAAAGAAAAATGCGGGAAAATGAAGAAGCGAAAGGAGAACGAACGGAAATGGTGAAATGGAAATGACCTTAGTGTCCTCATCGATGGCGGAGATGAGATCGGAGAGGAGATCGAAGCAGAGAAGTGGTTCGGGAGATTTGTGAGAAGAAGAAGAGACTATGGATTCAAGTTGCGCCACAAGTACGCCGAACCGCGATAGCGGTGCAGCCATTTGATTCTTTGACATGTGGATTCAATTTTCCACTTTGATGTATTGCACTGTGACTCTCTTTCGCACCAATGTTGTGTTGATTGACGTGTTTAAACCAGAAGAAGAATACCCTGTTTGGATCGCAAAATAGTGTCTAATTGCAAATTAGTAGTACCGTATGTATCTCCATGTTTAAAACCCAACACCCACCATCGATCTTCATATTCTTACAAATTACAATTTAAAATTATGATATATTACAATTTTAATCTCTATTTTTATCGATTTAAAAAATCAGGCATTCTAGGGTATAACTCAAGAATGTACAAATGACATGTTAGATTCGAATATGGCATGTCTTATATTCGGTTTTAATATTTGATCGAGCTAATTTTTAAATTATAACTCGTTTAATCCGACTAAATTCGATTAGTTGCAGATTCAATAGAGACGAAATAAGACCAGACTGGGTTGGTCCTAAGAAGAGTCGCCAACTAGTAATTCTTAAAATATTTTTTTAGAAAAAAATAATAGTAAATTCAAAATAACTCATAGCAAACCACCTACAATTATCACTTGTCAATTTATTCAAAAGTAGTAACTTATAACATTATCAAAAAATACAAACCGTTTAATCAAACACAAATAATGTACTACCTATTGGATCCATAGATCTTTCACCACCTAATATATCAAGCAAGATTGTCTTATAATAATAGTAATAACCAAGAAGAAAATGATGCAACGAGGAAAAAGGATGCACGAAGAGGAAATTTTTTCAAACTCTAAGGTAAGATAGTGAAGTGGAATCAATAATAAGGTAAAATAAATAAATAAATAAAAATTATTGTCTTTAATGTATTTTTGGGACAGGACGGGTAACCCGACCCGGTCCTTTTTTACTTTGTTCATGTCCTGTCATTTTTTTTATCGGGTTAGACCTAATTTGTTGCTTATAGATCAAGTCAGATTCACAGGACGGACTTTGTCCATGTCCTGTCTTTTTTTTTTTTACCGAATCAGACCTAACTCGTTGCTTATAGATCAAGTCGAATTCACTTGACGGACAGAATTTTGTAAACCACTATAAGCCATCATTGCATATTCCCAATCATAGAAATTCATTAAAATAGAGAAATAATAGGCCCATTTGAAAACTGTATGTTATAATGCATTTATGTTCAACTAATTTTTAATTCTACAATCTGCTGTGAGTTGTATTTCTAAAAAAAAAATTGTTGAGTTTAAAATAAAATGAATTATAAATCAAATTTAATAATCAATTAGTATCACAAAATAACTCTAAAATCCCCAACTTATTCCGGGAAGGGGAAATTTTATTTAGATACAACTTTTCAATAATAAAGATAAAAAAGATATATTACAATTCTTGTACATTGTTTAAAAATTGAAAATGAAGTGGCTAAATAAAAAAATATAGATTAAAAATTTATCAGGTTTTAGTTAAAAATAATTTTAAAATTTTAAAAAATTGCTTAACGACAACAATAGTTTGCATTTACCTCTTAATCAACATCATTAATAACCAAAATAATTGACCATTGACCCAATTTCATATAATAAATTGAAACAAATAAAAAATTATACAACTTTTATATTTCATAATTATAATTTAGATGGAAAAATTGTTTTGGATATTTGTCGACTTTTATATATAAAGATTTGTGGTTAAGATTAAAACTATAAACAAATTATTCACATGAGTTTGACATGGCATGTGAATATCCTAAATGAAACTTTAATAATCAATTTGTATGGAATTTCCTACCAATATGTAACTTCTAACAATAACAAAGATTAAGAAATGAGGCAGAAGTGATCCAACCAAATGAATTTCTATATATATAAAAAAAAAGTTTAAAATCAAGTTAAATTTGACTATTTTAGATATAAATTGACATGTGATGGATTGTTCAACTGGCCTCATACCTATAAACGTATAGTCCTTGTAATTTTACAAAAAAAGTTTTCATCTTTTCATGATAGTATTGAGGTGAATGTTTTTTTTCTCTAGTACAATAAATTTATTTTATTTGGTCCTTATATTATCACACTAAAGTCACTGTTATTATAACAATGTACATAGTTTTCAAATTTAAACTTTTTTTAAACATTCAAAAAATAAAGTTGAGAAAATAAACTTAAGAATACAAATTTGAAGATCAAACTTTTTTTTTTGAGCAAGAAGAAAAAATAAGTAACAAGGAAAGGTTAAGCCAAAATAGAAAGAAAGTTGTCTTATTTTTTTTTAATAAGTTCAACTCTTTTATATATTTAGTTAGTTTTCTACTTGTCACCCCCACTTATACCTTCTACCCCTAATACACTTAAAAGTTTATTTTACCTTTTTACTATATAAAAAAGTTGAATTTTTTTTCTTTTTACTTTTCATTCACACTTTCAAAACTTTGGCAAATCTCCTAGTATTTTCGAAACTTTTGAAGTAAAAAGTAAGTTTTTTTTAACTTCTTGATTAATTTGAAACAATTCGAAAACGTAATTTCCAATTTTTCCAAATAGGAAAATATCATAAATTTTGAAACTTTTGATCAATTTGAAACTTCCGAAATAGAAATTTCATACTATTCGAAAGTTTCTATCAATTTGAAACTTTCAAAACTCACTATTTTAATTTTTTGAAAGTTTCAAATTAAATGAAACTTTCAAAAACTTGTTTGTTAAACCTTCGAAAAAATTGAAATTTTCGAAACGCACATTTTTAAAACATTTGAAAGTTTTCAAACATTCGACTCTTTTGAAAAGTTCCATTTTTTTTTAATTATTGATATGATAATTATTATATTAATTTAATTTTATAGTACCTAGAACCAAAGGGCGAACGGATACATTATTTGTACTATCGCCAACAACATAGACGATAGAGGCGATAGAGTTCCACTCACCGTATCATATCGATTAATGAATGAGGTTAATCATCCACCTCGTCAACATCATCGTAGATGTGGTTTCAGGTCTCATGACCTTGGCAAGGAGGAGCTGAACAGATGGACTATGAGGAAGCTGAGGAGCAGACTATGGAAGAGCACGTTCAGCAACCTGGATTCCCTAGATGATCCTTGGTGACATCAGTGTTGACACAGTATGAACACCATGTGACTCGGAGGATATGGGAATGGGAGGTATATTTTAATTAATTAGGAATAAGTATATATTATATTTAGTACATTTTTGTAATGAAATTTAGTACACTATTTTATTGTTATGTTTTTTAATTACATGTAGGATTGTGGTCTGTGTGATCACACATGCCTTGAAACTAAATAAGTTTGCTAAAGTACCAAAACAAGATAATGTAAACATTCGATTCAAGAATTAGGAATGGTATATCTTGTTGGAACCAAGCTGATTCCAGGAACAATTTCTCAACGTGGTTTTGATGTTAACAAAGGTATTTTGTGAGAACAATTTATTGCACTTATGGCTTCATTAAGGATGCATAAATTAGAACATGAAAATCAGAGGAAACAACCAAAGGATACCACCAAAGGAAGTCACTAGAGGAAGTAAGAAGGTCAGAGGAAACGAAATCAAACTAGTCAACGAAATCCTCATATTTCGAAAAATGCATGCACTGGAAAAGTTTGAGCATCTGCCTTTGATAACGCGTTTCTACATCTGCTTCTAAAGATTGAAGTGTGCTTCTAGTTAGCATGCCTCCGATGAGTCTGCGCATCTGCCTTTGAAGATCCAACATGCCTCTGAAGAATTTGGTGTCTCTGAAGAATTATGTGCCCCTGAAGGATTAAAGATCCTGATGTAGATTGATCTCTTTGTCCAAATGTGTCCGAATTAAAGGCCAATATTATTCACTTCAATCTAATAATGTTGCAACTGCGCGATAACCACAATTTCCATTAGACACAACATCTGCTATGTCATTGAAATACTGTCCAATGAGCGGACTCAACTCTACAAATAAATTAAACAACACAAATTTAAACAAATCACATAAATTACTCCTTTGTATTTCTAAAACAAATCATAATTTAAAAGTACTTATTGGGCATTTTATTTCCTTAAATGCATCACTCTATTGGTCCAAGCCCGAACAAATCTTTCTTTGTGAGGTGTGAACCATGAATCTTTAACATAATCAACAAAAATGATAATATCGGCACACACTAACTCAAATTGTTGCAAATGATGATCATACTCCTGTACAATAATTGATTATACAATATTTTTCCATAAATCCACTTACCTCATCTTGTATATCCTTTTCATAAATTGTTTGCATTTTGCCCTAGCATTTTTTTCAATATGAAAATGACAAAGCAGATTAATTGAAGTAGGAAATACAACAACAATAACATTCATCATGGAAAGATCTCTATTGGTCATAATAACTTTAGAAATTAAATTTTCATAGACGATCAATTCTCTTACCTTTTCAAATGCCTAAATAGAGTATTCTTGTCGCTCTTGTTCCAAGTAAGCAAATGCAACAGAAAATATCAACTCAGTAGATGTTACACCGACAATTTCAAGCAATGGTAACCGATATCTATTTGTTTTGTATGTGCTATCACACATCAAAACAAAATGAAACATGTTCAACAACTTTATACAATCAAGATGCATATGTCTCTTAGAACATCTGAATCCTCCCGTTTTGTTGTCCAGTGCACATAATTTTCACTTTGCATTAACTTCAACAGATACTCCATTTCTATGTACGAACCTCTCAAACATGATCGATAAGTATTCTTTGCTTTATATATTTGAGTGGAAACTGTGATATTATCTTTATTTTGTTCCTTCAAAGCGTTCAAAATGAACCTTGGTGCAAGCTTATACTTTCTCGTGTCATTAACAAATTTTCTCTCATCTTCATTAAAACGTCCCAAATATGAATGTCTGTCTAAAATATCTGCTAAATCATGATTGTGTGTTCCAAATCGAACACTAATTTTTCATCCTTCACCGATACTCAACAGTATACATCTGAGTTTGAATGGACAGTTTTTCTTCTTAGAACAAGTTACTGTTGATTTTGATTTTGGTTTAAATCTTCCACCTCTTTCGTATCCCAAAATTAATTTGTCATTTCTCTCTCCTTTTCCAGTAGTTGTATCAGATCTTATGGTAATAATTATTATTTTATTTTGTCCTCCAATAATTTTTGCTCATTCGAATACAACTTCTTAAGAGGAAAATATCTGCAAAATATATTTCAAATAAAACATCAACATATGTGTATACATTAAAAACTAAACAATTATTATTAAGATTACTTGATCAATCGTGAATTCATCCGTAGAATCTACAGTGGGTGTAGCATAAACTTCACCCTCAAGTCTACTGATACTTGATTTAATTTGAAAAAATATACTAAATTTAATTAATATTTATATTATAAATACAATATTTTTTTTTAAAAAATTAATTATTTGAAACATAATTTACATTTTGAAAATTTTAGTAAACTTCAAAAAATTTCGAAACTTTCATTTTCATCGAAAGTTTTGAAATGTAAAATTACATTTTGAAATTTTGGTTTTTGAAACTTTCCAAAAAATCCTTGTTTTAAAAATTTGAAAGTTTTGAAGAAATATATTTCGAAACTTTTGTTAAAGGTGAAAGTTTCAAAAAAAAAATTTACAACTACAATAAATTGTATTTCAAATTAAATCAAACTTTCGAAAATAAACTCACTTTGTATTTCAAAAATTTGATAATTAACCAAAGTTTAAAAAATATCAAAATAATTTTTGTTAAAGTTTCGAATGTGGGAGTAAACAGGAAAAAAAATATTTCAACTTTTTATATATAGTAAAAAATGGTAAAATATTATTTTTAAGTGTCTTGGGGAGTGGGAGGTATAGGTGGAGAGTGGCAAGTAGAAAAATCTTATATATTATGTTTAATTAATTTCTAACAAATATTAAATATTTCAAAAAAAAATCTTTTATTAAAGGTTAATTAGATAGAACATCTTTTTAATGTTTTAGCTATGTGATATTTTTTTAGTCAATGAGTTGTGCAACTTGTACAACTTAATAGTTTTAAGGGTCCGTTTGATACACATGATAACAAGAGACATAATAGGATATAAAGCTGAAAGGATAAATATTATCATATCATGTGTTTGATACACACATGATAACATTTTATTTTATGATGTATTTGATACACATCTCATCATGATATGATATAATATATATTATATTTAAATAACAAAATTACCAGTGTAAACAATTATATATTAGTTTTTTTAAAAAATTAACTTATTATATTTTAAATATTATAAATTAACAAAAAAATTAAATAAGTACTGAAATAATTTTATATTAAAACTATCCATTGACACTACTAATTAAAAAATTTAAATTTTAAAAACAAAATAATGAGTAATCAAATAATTATATTTTATTTGTTAGAATGTAAATAAATATATATATATATATATATATATATATATATATATATATATATATATATATATATATTATATGTAAGGCTAAATACCACATGTGGTCCCTTAACTTAATTTCGGTTAACGATTTAGTCATTTATCTTTTTTTTTTCTTCCCGATTTGGTCCTTTATGTTTTTAAATAATTTCAGCGTTACCCTTTAAGTGCGGTTCCGTTAAGAAAAAGTTAAAAAATCCTCATCTTGATCATTGCATATGTTCATCAAACCTCTAGGAACGATGATCACTGATCTGAAGTGATGCTTATGGAGTATAAATACCTCATAACTTTAGTTTTAACGAATCAATCATACTACCAAACTTATAACAAACTTTGAACATTTTTCTGAAATATTTCCAAAACATAAATGGTAACTTTTTCTGAACACGGAGAAGATATTTTTTTAACTTTTTTTTAACGAAACTCCACTTAAAGGGTAACGCTGAAATTATTTAAAAACATAAAGGACCAAATCGAGAAAAAAAGAAGATAAAAGCCTAAATCGTTAACTGAAATTAAGTTAAAGGATCACGAGTGGTATTTAGCCTATATGTAAAAGGCAAGAATACCTTGTAAACAAATTATATTTATTTTAAAACTTCAATTAACTTTCATATTTTTATAATTGTGAATACTAATTTATTAAATTATATAAAAAAAAACAAAACTACCCATGTGTAAAATCATAAATAATTTTTAAATTAATTATTAATATTTCATTTTTATGTTTTAAAATGTCAACAATGTTATCCCTTTTTTTACAAAAATTTAAAAAATTCATCAAAATTTTCAAACAAAACCCATAAAATTAATTATATTCTTCAATATAATACAAATTTCATCAAATTTGTAACTAAAATATTCAAATAAACTCATATTTTCATTCTTTATTTGATATTGTTAGAGATTAAAATATGAGTTTATTTAAAGATTTAAGTTATGAATTTGATGAAATTTGAATTATATTGAAGATGATAATTAATTTTATGGGTTTTGTTTGAAATTTTTTATGAATTTTTTTGAATTTTTGCAAAAAAAAAAAGATAACATTTATTGAAATTTTAAAACATAAAAGATCAAATTGTCACTTAAAATTAAAATAAAAGGCCAAATCGAAAAGAAAAATAAATAAATAACTAAAACGTTAACCGAAATTAAGTTAAGGGACCACGAGTGTTATTTATCCTATAATTAAATGACAAATTTGAAGTTTTTAGAGTGTTTTATTGCAATTTCATGGATATTAGTCCTCCAACATCATTATATCATATGTCACGTCGTTTAAAATATGTTACATCACATTTTGTAGTTAAATTTTTGAATGAGAGACTAAAACTGTTAATTTTAAAATATAAAGATTAATTTCACGAATTATTAAAAATTAAGAGACCAAAACTACAATTAAAATATTAAAATGTCTCAATCAACGTGTCAAACTCATTAAATTTAGAAAACAAAACTTAAATGAGAGCCTAAAATTGAAGAATATAAAATTGCAAAAGTAGAATCTAAAAACAATACAGGAACTACGATGATATTCACCTTATATTGTTGAGACTAAAATATCATTCCACCATCAAAATTACGAGAGCTACCATGTTTCAATAAGTTTTAACATATTTGAAATGTAGTTTAAAGTCAATATCATATAATCAATTGAACCTTTTAATACTAAACAAAAACAAAACAAAATCACATTTGTGCTATGCTATTCAAATATTTTAATTAAGTTCTTGTTTGTTTGATCTCTAATATATAAAAAATTGGCAATGCTAAAAGATTCATCAGCATAGTTAATGTTTATTTTGTGCATTCGAATAGATTTTTATCATAGTTATTTTTCTACGAAATTGACATTTTCGAACAAACTTATATTTTATCTCTTTCCAAACTAACAATAACATTTGTAAATTCAAATTCTTTATATTTTTCCACATGCTTAGTCAAACAATTTACTAGTTCTATGGTTGCATCAATAAACTTGTGTTTTTTAAACTTTTGCTAAAAGACTCATCAACACACTCAATGTTTTATACAAAATCGATTAAAAGAATGAGACAAAAAAACAGAAAAAATTAATCGATTGGTAAAAGCTTGCACAATGAGATTTTTTTTATGATATTCTAACATGGTGATCAATAAAATTTAAAGAGAGATAAAGAGATGGGTCATGCTAACATGTGCATTTAGAAGAGATGTTAAGAATTCCACAAATATTAATTATCTATATTGAAAATATGAAAGGCATAATTTTAGAGAAATAAAAAAGAATCGGTTTTCAATTTAAAATTTATATCTTTGGTACACTAACAAATACTTTAAAGGCACATCTTAGCATTTCCTTAAAAAAAATAAGATATATTAAAGAGACGGAGACTATATGTTAAAATTTAGGTCAAAAACTTTTTATCTCCAATTATTTGATATGAATTTTTTTTTCTTTGGTTTGAATACTTTTAATTTTTTGTTACTCTATTAACATACTTCCTATCCTTCTAATTTTGTGGGTTAAATAAGTTTTTTGTCTCTATAAAATTTTAAAATTTTGTTTTTATTTCCTATAACAAATAACATATTTTAGTTTTTGTTAAAGCATCCACATGTGTTTTTAAATTATTGTTTTGCATACATGTTTATAACACTATAATATGTTCTTCCACACAAAAAAGAGCTCAAACCTTGATTTATATGTCCATATTTTGATGACTTTTATCTTGAAAATATAACATTTAAAAAGTTCATATTTAATTCAACCCAAATTACAAATATTATATATTTGTGTGGATAAATTTTTAATAATGTTAAAAATAAATTAAAGTTGAAGTATGTTTCAT
>JBBPBQ010020321.1:894841-907183 GCA_037974755.1 Cicer yamashitae | reverse complement strand
GTGAATAATAAGTTGTTTTTTTTTTGTTTTTTTCTTATTTCAAACTTTATTTAGAAAAATTACATATTTGTTTAGAAAAACTACATATTTCCATTTTAATTGAATATTTGCAAGGTTTACTACCTACACGTATAAGTTAGTTTCAGTAAAAATTATATGAAAATCATATACATACTATACGGCGCTACATCCCTTTACATTAATTTACTGTATCATTATAAATAAAAAAATTATCTAAAATTACTGTATTCTTTTCTAAATTTTTCTATTATATATATCATATATTTTCACAAGGTCTATCGTAATTAAATTAAATGTAGTTATATACTCTTACTATTTAAAAAGTTGATATATCTAAAGCATCAACATTTGACATGCGCCTTTAATATGAAATGCAGTGAGAAGTAGTTATAGATTGGCAAAACAAAGAGTAAATATAAAAAAAAGAAATGAAAATGATAGCGAAAGAAATAGAATATCTTTTCATTGTTCCTTTAGACCGAAATTAAATTTGAAAAAATGATAGCGAAACAAACAGCGGCATTGATATTCTTAGTAAAAATAAGAAAATTTTGTACTCTGCAGAGTTAGGTACTATAAAATAATTAAAATTATATCAATAATTTAAAATTAATCCTCCGATTATACAAATTAACGTGTATCTTGTTTAAATTTTATTTTTAATTAAATTAAAAAATTAGATCGTCTACGTTGTAACTGAAATGCAACATCACAAATAAAATGTGAAGTCCTATGATATAATAAAATGTGAAGTCCTATGATATAAAGTAAATAAAAAATGAAAAACAAATAGCAATGTTCAAATAAATGAAATACAACTAAAACTAAATTATTATGACATTTGAAATATAAATATTTTCAAAAGTCTTAAACCATGAACTGAGAGTAAATAATTTCACATTATACAACAATCATGTTAAAGTCATGGCAAAATATAGACAATGATCTGGTTTACCGTCATTGCAAAACATAGACAATGAAAATTATCATTTTTAAAACTTGAATGGAAATATTGAATAAGATGGAACCAAATTCATTTCATCCATATATACACATATATAAATTTTATGACTAGTCTTTTATAAATAACTTTGTTCTATTATATACCCTAATTAGCTTGATCTATCTTCTTCAAAATAATGACTGAAATTTTAATTGGTGATTTAAAATTTATATAATTACCAATAAATAAAATATATCCAATGCACGCTAAACTACTCAAATACTCATTTTTTTCCACTAATTTTTTACTTGCTAATTCATGTATGAACAAAATTTATTTTTTGCTAGTTCATAAACAACATTTATTTTCAAACAACTTCGTTTATGAATAATGTTATTGTTTAGTAGTGATAAATTAGCATAATTAAATGATCTAGTTACTCTATCTTTAAAATTCTGATTCAGTGTACCAAATGATTATTTTGATATTCCAAAATACTATATAAAATGATAAGAACAAGACTATATAATAAATAATAAATAATAGACTATATTACATATGTTTTCACATGATACACCCTTAACTTATTTATTAAAAAATAAAATATGCGGTTCTTTTTGTTATAGATAAGATAGTAAATATTACAAGAAACTTACGTATACAATTGCAAAATTTCGGACTCGAATTCCAAATATAATGTCTAATTTAACTATATGAGCATTTTAGTGGATGAAGTAGGATGTAAGGATAAAAGAAGTGATTGTTATCAGGGGCATTTGGTTTAATATAGTTCTATACTCTGTCAGAGTAACATTCCGCTGCATAAGATGAATATTTTATTTAATTGAACTTTTAAAGATTTTGGACCGTTTTACAATGTTAAAAAAAATATATCAATTAACTATTTTATCAATACATACATTCTAAAAAGAGTCAGAGCAAAAAATGAGATTTATCAATGTCGAGAAATTGAGATATAGATTGAGAAAATTTGCAAACCATTCAATGAGAAAAAGGCACAAACAAAACCATAATGGTCAAAAAGTAAAATTGTGCATAGTAGATAGTGAATATTTAATCACACATTTGTAAAGACCAATGAGATTAAATTGGGTGCACCAACCTCATATATACACACATATAGAGAGATAGCGCATTTATTTATTTATTTGCAAAGCATAGATGGTAAACATATTAATATTTATTTGGTTTTCTATTTTTTGAGTTTTGATTGTTATTTAAATTTTTCTATTTATTTATTTTTTCTAACAAAATCAATAATTAGTGAAAGCATATATTCACAATATTATATAATAGGGTGAGTACATATACTAAATAATAAAATTCGATTAAATTAAAGAATAATTAAGACGTGGCAAAGCTAATGTATTGGATTGATCAATATTCAAAAAAAATACACAAATAAGAATAGAAGAAGATAAAAAAAATCACACTCAATGTTGAAAGAAAGAGAAAAGAGCACAAAGGAATGGAATTGATGTTGCTCTCGGAAGATTGACACAATTCCTTTGAGTAAGAACCTTACCTAAATAAACATTGCTCATGGATAGTACTAACAATAACGATACAATCTCCCATTTTGAAATCTATATAAACTTAGAAGAAAAAAATCAACAAAATAACAACATTATGGTGTGAAAAGAAAAAGAAAATATCAATAAAAAAGAAAGGAGTAACATAAAATAAAATAAAAAAAGAAAAAGAAAGATTAGAGAAGGAAGAAAGAATGTGAAAGTCATTAGAGTGTGAAAAGAAAATAGAACGGATGCTGGAAAGTGAAAAAAACTTATCTAAAAGGGGAATGGTGACCGAAGAATGCAACTTCCAAGCAATTTTTATTAAAATAAATTAATCACAAAAAATAAATTAAGAAATAAAAAATAAACTAAAGAAAGAATAATAAAAAATTAGTACTAATAGAAAGATTAGAATAATTAAGCACTCGAAATAAGTGACACATGTTACACTTACCATACATCATATTTGCTTTATTATAATGTATGAATTAATAAAAATAAGAGATCATATTAAACTTAATATTTTGTAATCCACCTATATTTTTAATTTAATTACATTTTAAAATACAAAACATAAAAACAAAAATAAGATAATTCAAACGAGTTTGAGTTATCATTTTTATTTCTTTTAACCATCAATGTCAGTTCCTCAACCCAACCAGGATTCTTCTTGACAAAATCCTCCTCCAACAAGTCCTTCCCAGTCTTCAGCCAACCACATATAAGCAGCATCCTTCTCCACCAAGAGAATGAACAGAGCATCACTCGACATATTCCCAACTCGATCTATATTCGGCGGAATTGCAAGATAATTAATATATTAGGGACAAAAATGCAAGTCTTACCATGTGAAGGTTTGACAGAGAAACAAAGTGAGTGTAGTAACACAGAACTTATCTTTGTTGTGAGCAAGATAAAATAGGAAACAATTAGTATAGTAAAACAGGGAAGTAATCGCGTGAGTAAGATAAAATAGGAAACAAAACGTTAATATAATAAAACAAGCGACTAATCTTGCTATGAGTAAGATAAAATAGAAGAAAAAAACTGTAAATCGATAATGTACAAAGGATAATATATGGAGAAAGACACGTTATCAACTAATGTAAATTTTATTAAATAAAAAAGTGTGTACCTTTTACGATTTTAAAAATTATTTTTTTTTTGGGCCAACAAAGTTTCTATTTCTCATCAATGCAACCGAACAATCTCACATAATTAGACTAACTACGACACATGAATTATAATCTTAATAATCCAATCATATATTATAACATAATTAGACTATTTAAAACTTAAAAAATCATAATCTCGACGATTCAGCCGTATATTATCACCTAATTAGACTAACTATAACTTAGGAATCATAATCTCGACGATCCAACCTTACATTATCACTTAATTAGACTAACTACGGCTTATGAATCCTAATCTCAACAATCCAACGATGCAATCTCACCTAATTAGACTAACTATATCTTAAGAATCCTAATCTTGACGATCCAATAACACATATCGCTTAATTAGACTAACTACGACTTATAAATTATAATCTCGATGACCCAACCGTTCATTATTATCTAATTAGACTAACTACGACTTAGGAATCATAATCTCAACGATTCAACTGTATACTATTACCTAATTAGATTAACTACGGATTAGGAATCTTAATCTCGACTATCCAACGACACAATCACACATAATTAGACCAACTACGAATTAAGAATCTTAATTTCAACTATTTAATCGCAAATTCTAAGTTTTATGTAACAACTACGACTTAAGAATCCTAATTTCGATTACCCAACTGTCAATTCTAACCTAGACCAACTACGACTTATAAATCTTAATTTCGAATATCCAGTGGTTCAATCTAATATAATTAAATTCACTACAACTTAGGTAGCATAATTTCAATTGTTCAACAGTTCAATCTAACCTAAATAGGCTAACTACGACTTAGAATCCCAAATTCAACTAACCGACATCAAATTCTAACCTAAATAGAATACCTACAACTAACAAATCTTAATTCTAATGATCCAACAATTCAATCTAACCTAATTAGACTAACTACGACTTATGAATTCTAATTTTGACGATCCAACCATACATTCTAACATAAATACACTAACTACGATTTACGAAACCTAATTTCGAACATCCAACCGTACAATCTAACCTAAATGAACTAACTACAATTTAGGAATCTTAATTTAAATGATCCAAAAGTTCAATCTAACCTAAATAGACTAACTACGACTTAGGATTCCTAATTTCGATGATTCGTGCATCAATTCTAACCTAAATAGACCAACTACAACTTAGGAATCTTAATATCGAATATTCAACCATTCAATCAAATCTAAATAGACTAACTATGATTTAAAAACTTAATTTCAACGATCCGATCGTACATTATAACTTAAATAGACTAAGTATGACTTACAAATCAAAATATCGAAGATCCAACTGTACAGTCTAACCTAAATATATTAACTACGACTTAAACATTATAGTTCGAAGATCCAACAATTGTTTTCCAATTGTTCTTTCAATTATTACTTTGTACACTAATTTTAAAATATTAATTTTACTTTACATAATGGAAAACACATATTTAATTAATAAGGATAATTTAATAATTTTTTTATATAATAATAATTGCATTTTTATTAGATGTACAAAAACCACACTCATTTTAAAACAAATAATTCTTTGTTTCGGTTGACTAAAAAACCAACGCTTAAGCCTTAAAGCCTTAAAAACAATTGACCAACTAAACACAAAATTTGCACAAGTCACGTGCATGCTTAATAAACACGCCTTCTATTAAAAAATTATATCATGTACTTCCACATTTATACTCCTACCCCATATTTCATACAAACTACCAATTTAATCTTTTTTTATTTATTTATTTTTTTAAAAGATAAATATTTTTACCTTACTAAATTTCTGGAAAACTTTAAAATATGTTTTTTGGAACACATGTATTTTTAAAAAATTTGAACTTTGTACCGGAAAATTTCTCCGGTACACAAACTTCAAAATTTCAAAAATACATGTGTACCGAAAAATTTGGAAAAAGTTTTCTAATACACAAAAAACACAAAGTTAGGGTTTAGGGTTAAACCATAACCCCTACCAAAACACACTTGTGCATCGAAAAATTTGAAAAAAAAAATTCGGTACACAAAAAACCAGTTTGTGTACCGGAAAACTTGAAAGAAAAAAATTCCAGTACACAAAGGTTAAGGTTTAAACTCTTTCAAGTTTTTCGGTACACAAAATCAAAATTTATAAAACACATGAGTTCTGAAAAACTTTTTTTTTTAAAATTTTTCGGAACCAAGTTGAATTTATTGAGAGTAAAAAGAATATTTTCTTTTTTAAAAAAAGGTAAGATAAATACTTTGTATTAAATGTGGAGACAGAGTATAATTTTCCTTCTATTATAAGAATGTGTTATTTTTTTTCGTCAACGTTGAACAAAACCCAATCCAATTTTGGGCCTTCAATATTCTATTTTGTTGTAATTTTGGTCCATCAATCTTTCAACAAAAATAATTACATTAAAAGTAATAGTTAATAGTACAAATTTTTTATTATCTCACGCACGCATGACCTCCATAACAAATACCCCATTTATTAATGTTCATTCTATATAGAGCCTTTAAGAAGTGCTCTAACTTATACTCTCTAAAATAACCCAATTCTTAAGGGGTTGCCACTTATAGTACTTCAGTTGGTTAAAGATAATTTCTATGATATTGGTACCCACTCTTATTATAAAATAAAAGTTATCCATAAAAGTATTCAGAAGCAAGGACCACTCTACCTCTATTAATTCCACTTTAGTTAAACTTTATTTATTTTTAAACTGAAACTTGAATCATAATGCAAATTATTTCTAGAATTACAAACAAACAAAAATCTTAGGTGGGACTTTAATTATTTTTGAATAATTGTAAAAAAAGAGTACACGTGACTCATTTAAACTAATTATAGATTTTTCACTATTTTTCAAAGACAATATAAATTTATCAAAATATTATACACGATGAAGTTCTAGACATTTATATTTTCCTCTCATATCAATATAAAAATGGTCTCTTGAGATATAATATTCAATCTGAAATATCTACATTTAGCAGTTAAATTATATTTTGTAAATATCTTATAAAGAATCTTTCTTAATTTTAGTCTATTTCTTTTGCCATTACATTGAAACTTGCATGTAAATGTAACTTAGAGTGAGTCTAATTTATTTATTTATAAAAAGAGTGAGACTATTTTGAACTTTAACTTTAAGGATAATGGAATATAATACTAGAGAATGTATTCCGATCACATAACCATATGAGTTTGTGAACTTCTAATAGGAATATTACTGAGTGTTTAATTACTATGTACTGTCAGTGTAAAAAAAAGTTTATACTATCAGTACATTACAATCATTCATAATTATTACTTTTGATATAATTACAATAAAAGTTAAAGATTTTTAATGATCCGACAATCGAGACTGATTAATAGTATAAAAGACTTTTACATACTAACATTTCTTTGTGATCCACTTAATTGTTTTTTCTAAAAGTTGGTGTTATGATTTTTCCTAGAGTCTTAAACCAATTTCGCAATCCTTTGTATAATTGAAAATCACAGTTAACTAATACTTAATACGAATTCAACTATAGTTATTGATAGACTATTTTTCTACCAAAACTATAAAACTAGAGTTTCTAACATAAAAAAGGGAAAGAACACTAAAGAACTATCAAGAAAATTAAAATATTATTTTTCACTGATTGTTTTTAATAACGAGGTCATACAATGTTTTTTTTTTTATGAGTAAGAGTTCATATAATACTTATATAAGATTGTGCATGTTGACAATAAACTAACTATATAAACCACACAATAATATTACTACCAACAAATAAAATGTCTAAAATAACCTTCTATGATAAATTAGAAGAGTTGTTAATTTTTTGGTCTTAAGAATATCATTAACAAAGTCATTCAAAATTTTGATGTCATGGTCCATAAATATTAATAACTGAACGTAGCACGCGTAACTCATAGATAAAAAATTCTAATTCATAAAGTTCTTGATATGAGACATAATTTCTTGTGTCCTATAATGAGAAAGTTGATAATTATTCAACACTTGAAATGCATGTCCAACACCTTTATACACAAAAGTTTCAACCCTTTTCCCTGCTTTTACCAAACCATTTGAGAATTCCAAGTTTCTATCTTTTAGTATATCCAATTCTGAAACACATACCATTATAGATGGAAGCTTCAAATCTCTCAACTTAACAATTCCATTTGCAAGAGGGTTACAATAAGGATGATCACGTGTAGTTGTAGCTTCAAGAGGAAGTGATAAACGCCAATAAGTATCAGAAATGGATAAAGTAAGTGCTGAATTTTGTGGTTGTTGAAAGTGCTTCTCTGAAAAAGTTCTTTCTTCTCCTCCAAAAAAGGGTTGAATCAAAATAACACCTTTTAGAGAAAATGGATTCAAACATGATGAATTAATGTTTGATGATGCTAAACGTGTTGCTACATTATAAGCTATATTAGCACCAGCACTATCACCACTTAGAAAAAGCTGCATGTTGCAATGACTTAACCACCAATTTTGCTTATTGCTCCCTCCATTGTATAATGTACCTGTTTGACAATTTTATAGATTAAGAACAATGTATATAAAGAATAATATTTTTATTATATTATTCTAATTAAGTATTGGTGTATTTAATATTATAGTTAAATATATTTTTAGTTATATATAAATATATATTTTTTTATTTTAATTCTTGTAAAAATATTTTTTTTGTCTCCGTAAAATATGTCATTTATTTTTGTTCCTTGTTATTTTATTTCATCGGGTTATGTCATTTTATTTTTAGTCTATGTAGATATTCATTATTCATTTTTGTTTTTATTTAGAGGGACTAAAATCAAATATTTTACGTATTACATAGATTAATTCTAATATGAATAATTTTTCTAGGACACTAAAAATAAAACAGCATGAATCAAAAGAAGAAAAAAAAGTATTTATAAGGACTAAAGACAAAAAAAAATTACAATGACTAAAAACAAAAAATGATATATTAACATAAATTAAAAATATATTGAAACCTTAATATTATCATAAATGCTGAAAGGAAGACGTTGAATTCATAGTAATGCATTTAATATTACTATTATTTAGATAGTACAATTCTAAAAATTTGATTAATGTAAACATAAAAATTGAAAGGTCAATTTTTAGAATTTTGTTTCTTCTTTCAATTAGATCATATATTATGAGACACAGAAAATATTATTATTACCATTTAAAGCTTCGTGTTTGATCCACATGAGAGCATTGAAACCATCATCATAAGCCGAAGGAAGACGATTTTCGGGAGCTAAACGATAATCGACCGAGAGAACGACACAATTTGCTTTGATAGCAAGGTTGTTTAAGAACTCATGGTAACAAATCCAAGAAGTAGACCCAACACAAAATCCACCACCATGGAAATAAACAAGCAAAGGAAGCTTATTATTATTATTATGAGAGGTTAATAATAATATTGATGATGGAACATAAACACGTGCAAATAGATTTGTTTCTCTATTGATTGTAACATCTCTTGAAGTTACACCATTTTCGGATGGAACTTTGCATGAGACATTGGGAACAATTTGTGGCCTTTCTACATGACCATCTTTGTGAACTCTTATGAGTCCTTCAATTTCTTCAATTATGATGTGGCCCTTTTGTTGATGAATGTTGTTAACTTTTGGGTTATGTTTGAGTGAAATAGTAGCCATGATGATGAAAATTGTAGTAAAGGAGTGAAAATGAAAATTTTGTTTGTGATGGCAAAATGGGTGATGGTTTTGGTCCTTTTTATAGAGGTTGGTGGAGAAATGTGAAAATAGCACACAAGGGTCTTAACCAATGAGAAAGTTTCAAGTTTAAAATTGAAGGTTGAGAATGAGAAGCTTTTCAAGCTCATCACGAAGATTCTAGTTTGAACTTGAAAAATCTCGATAAATTAAGAGTTTGTTTGATTGTGTGTTTTACTTTTTAATTTTTGAAAATTATTTTATAAATAAATTTTTGAAAACTATTTTTTAAAAAAATTTGTTTGACAACTCTAATTTTTTAAAACAGTTTTTGACTAGATAATTAAAAAATTGAAAAATGAAAAATAAAACATCATTTATCTGTTTTGCTTTTTTAGTTTTAAAATGTATAATATTAAAAATAATTTTACAAAAACAGTTTTTAAAAATAAGTAATCCAAACTAAATTTTTAGTTTTTAAATTTTAAAATACTAAAATAGAGTTTTTAAAATGTGAATCAAATAAGCCCCAAATGTTTCAAAACATAGTCTTTCGTGTTTCCCTTGAATTAATTTTAATCTTTTTTTTATTTTTTTTAAATAATGTTAATTTTGATAAAAAGAAAAGTTAAATTCATAATCTTTTTGTCACTCCAATGTCAAACCACCAAACCACTTTATCTTTTTTCTATTATAATTAAAAAGAAAAATTGATGTCCTTTGGAGGACATCTAATTAATTAAAAAGGAAAGTTTATTACTAAATATCATTTCAGCTACTCAACTATAACGTAAAAATTGAAAATGAAAATAAAAAAATATTGTGGGAAAGTAAACGGGCCAATTGAATTCTTATTTTATTTTTTATTTTATCTCAAACGGAAATTGCACGTTGTATCTTATCTTTTGGGAGAATTATTCATTATATTTTGTTCAGAAGTATAAATTTAGACGACATAAAAACTACATTCTTTTTAAAAAATGTGTACTTTTAAAACGACTTTTGGAAAATCCAGGATGAAATTGAAGAAAGAATCTTGATTTGAATGAGAGGGAGTGTCGAAGATAAACATTATTCTTATCCGATGGAGGTGAAAGGAGCATTTGTTGCATTACTTTTTGTATTAGGATTAAGCATGGGCACCAACTTGCACAGCTATTATGACATTTATATTCTATGACTTGCATGAATACAAGGTTGAAAATATACACATGGCCTATTTGAGATGGACCATACATATAGATATGGATTATTGAAATGTAGGATATCCTTCTAATTCCAACAACTACATATATGCAAATTGAAAGTAAACTTAATGCATACAAGTACGTAGATAATTTGATATTTAGAGGAAACAAACCAATATATGACCCAATAAATCTGAAAATTTAATCTAAATAAATTTAAATTGGTTTGATTTTTTATTTTTATTTTTATGTTTTGTTTAAATCAAACCCAACCTCTATTATTTCAGAAATATCGATTTCATATAATACAAAATTGATTATTCAAAACACAAACAAAATTATTATTATTATTTCTTTCACACTACATTAGTACTTTTATTTAAAAAAATATATTGTATTCGTATTTTTTAATCATTATATATTATTTTTTTCATTATAGTGTATATACTTAATAGTATAATTTTTTTACATAATTTAAAAAAAATTGATTTTTTTAAATAAACTCCTTAAATTTTAAAAATGTAAGTCCACGAATGAACTGAATCAAACCAATTCATTCTTTTCGATTTTGTTTGATCGAATTTTGTATAAAAATGATGAAAAATTTGAACCAAATCAAATTAATTACTTTTTATTCGTTCAAAATTTTCCCTCCACAATACTAAATCAAATCAACCCATTACACTATGTTAATAATAGTATATTTTATAAGACAATTAATATTGTAAACATATTTAAAATGCAAGCTTGAAATTTGTTCATAAACTAATCTATACTCTATATTTAGACGGAAAAAATTGAAGTACTACAAATGACTGAAATGAGTCAAGATCAACCGAATGTTAATTGGTTTTCAGTTAGCTGCTGGCTCCTCTCTACAAGGTTCTCTTATTTTCCCTCTTTCCATTAGATGAGGTGGTTCAAGATATTTTTGGGTTTGAAATAATTCACACAAGTTATTAAGATTTAATTTTCTTTTGTATTTTTTTAATGATTTTATCGTCTGAGTATGATGTTGTTTTGTTCATCGTCTTGGTGTGATACTATTTGATTTTTGTGTTTTGTTGCAGTGTTCGTTTGGTTTATCTTAACATAGTAGCTTTGATCTATTACAAATTTTAATCAATAATTTTGACGTTGTCAACATTACATATATAGAGACGTGACTATTCTGAGCACTTGAATTTTGTCATCTTTATAGACATGTTGTCGTTTTGTTTTATTAACTTGAATATTATGATTTTATTCACAAACTCATCTTCTTCTTTTTTATTTTAGTCATATTAAATTTGTGTTGTATCAATATACTTTACCAATTTAAACCAAACTCATATTTTAGTAAAAAAAGAAAAATACTCATATTCTGTTATACAATTGCAATAGAATTGACATTTATTTTTCTGTTAATTTTAATTACATATGACTCTCAATACTCTACACAACAACACATGACACATGTCATTTATAGATGCAAAGTTATATAAAAAAAATTAATTAAGATTTTACAATTAATAGTTATCTCCCTTTATTTAATATTTCATTTATGAATACTAATACATTTTTAATTTAATTATTTTTTAATCTAAATTAGATATAAATATTTACTAACATTATTCATCAATAGTTTTAATTTACTCTATTTATCCGAAAATGAAACTCTATTAAAAAAAAGGAATGGCTGATATAAATTATTATTTAATAAGATGTCTTATTTAAATTTTAGTTACATACTTTTTTATACACAAATTTAGTAAGTTTATTAGTGGAGAATGAAAAATGTTAGTAGGAGAGA
>JBBPBQ010020321.1:853131-894709 GCA_037974755.1 Cicer yamashitae | reverse complement strand
TAAAATCATAAATAAAACTTATCATAGTTTTTCTTATTAACATGTGATTTCTATTATACTTTTTATATGTTCATTTTATTTAGTCTAAAATGTCAAATACTATTATGATAAATATGATAATATTAGTAATATATTTTAGATACATTCATAGTAATATTAATATATCTAAATGTATTATAATAATAACTTACCATTTATTTTAAATTTTAATTGTCTTTTTTTGTATCATCCATTAACAGAACTACAAGAATCTCATGCATATAATATTACACTTTTATAAATAATACTAAATAATTAATATATTTTTTATTTGATACTTTTTTTGCATGAAATTTCCATTCTCACCATTATATGTTATTTGTGAGTCTAACCAATTAGAAAAATGTTCAAATTATACAAATTTTTTGTTACCATCGATAATATTTTTATATGGTCCTTTGTGACATCTTGTTGCATTAGATAGGGTCCTACAATAAATATAGTATTGGATTTTAAATCAAAATAAAAATATTTTTAATCAATCATATTTCTATGTAAAAGTAAAAATATTTCATACAAATATTTTAGATTAATCATATTTTAATGTATTAAAATCATATAGATTTCAACTTTGTTAATAATGTAAAAATATCATTTGCTTGTGCAATTGACATGTCAACTAATTTAAAGGTTATTTTTATTTTCTCAAATAATACAGGTGTGTTCTTTGTTTTTATTTTCTGCATCATAATGAAATTATCTTTTATAAGTATAATCATAAGTACATTTTGTGACATATATTTACTCATACAAAAAATTCTATCATAATTGTTATAACATGGAGATTTTAATTTACAAATATCTTTATGTATATGACTCGAATCTCACACTAGTAAGTACTAAATAATGAGATAAAATGCCACAAATTACATGTGTGTGAACTAAAACGCTCCATTGGTTTTTTTACTTACATTCTATATACTTCTATAAGATTTTTAGACCATGCTCATTTAAAGGAAGCAATTTACTTTAAACTATAAAATAAATAGTATCAACTATTAACGAATAAATTAATGATTAATTGTGTTTACATATATATGGAGAGAAAATTTTGCAATGAGAGCTAAATTCAAGAGTTTTGAATTTTCTTTTTCGCCATATATAACAAAATAAACAAGGGAATGGAAAGTACAATGAGACAATTAATATGGGGAAAAATGTTCATATTCTCCCTCCCTTTCATTGATATATTCCAATGTTTATAGAATCTAGAGACTATTTTGAAAAGAGACATATTGTTTTGTTTGGTTTGGAAACAATGGTTGTTTTAGAATATAATTTAGAAAAGTAGACGCGTATGCAACGTGGAATCATGTGTTTTTTCAAAATGAAGTTTTGTGTGAAGAAAAACTTTCACTAATATTGGTTAAGGTCATCCTTAAATAAATTTCAATATTTATTTTGAGGATATTCGAGAAGTATCTAAAAATAAAAACTTTACAATAAAAATATATTGAAATTTGTGCATTCATTATTTTAAAAAGATATTTTTTTTCAATATAAAATTACTATTTCTTATAAAAATATAGTTTTGAGTGCAAATTTGTAAAGCTTATTTGTTATAAAATGGATATCACAAGAAAATGGATCGGTCAAAATACCAATCAATGAAAATTGTGAAAATTTTCTTTATCTCTCTCGGATATCATTTCATCATTTATCGTAGCAACTAAATTTCTTTCATGATCAACCTCTCACACATAAAACTTATTTGATTATCAATTAATTAATCAAAACCATTCAGCGGATATTGCATAACTCTTACATTTTTATCAACAACTATTAATATATTGATCATTATGCTATTATTTTCTACTTCACTATAGTTTAAATTTAAATCTTTTAATTTTTTCAACTCGTTCAACTCTTGACTTAAACCAATTAAACTATCCAAATTGCTCCAGACAACTTTAACTAAGCTTAAAAATGGTGAATGGTGGTATATGCATGTGTTAAAAAATCCAATCATATTTGAAAGTTAAAAAGTATTTAGAAATATACATTTCTTTTTAAGCCTAAAAAATAGCAAAGGATAAGAAAAAACGGAAAAACAAAAGATAAAGCCGCATTTCCGGTTTCATTTATTGGCGTCCAAACATCCATTTGGTTAAAAATAAGCCACCTGAATGAAATGTATATTTGTTTTTGCGGTGTGATTAACAAAATCATGGTAAATCATTTTGAGTTTGCAAAAACTATACAATATAATTAAGTTTCTACATAATTAAGGTGACTCACCATAATTTTGTTAATCTTATCATGAAACCAAACATACACTTAAGAGAGAGTGCTTTGAAGCTTTGTTTTGAAGTAGTTGAAACACCTCCGATTAGCACAATTGTCCTTAGCAATGTCAATTACACATGTAAGATTCTACATATTGTAAATGTCTTATGATTTTTGTTTAAGATACACATAAACCATTATATGACTGATGAATTGTCGCATTATCCAATCATAGTTCAAAAGCAAATAAAATATCGATTAGAAAAAATTGACAAAAAAACTAAGGTGTTTCAATTTATTTTTATAACGACTAAAAATAGTAGTTTTTTTATAAAGGACTAATTTGTCCTCCGTGAATTTTGTGAGGCACCAAAATGACCCTCCACTCTCATGATTAAGATGTGGATATCACTCGTGTCACAATCATCGCAGTCATAGATTCCGTTACGATCTTGAAAGTTGATTATGAAAATAACCAATAGTAATAACAACTAGTAATTGATACGTCTACGAGATATCAATTCAATGGCAAGAGTCTAACTTTATAATTTTAATAGATGAAATTTAAATATCTTGAAAATAATATCGACAATTTAATTAATTATAAATTCCTCATTTCCCAATTTTTTTTAAACAAACAAACTAATGAATGATACACGTAATAATAGTGTTAGTGCTGAAAATTTTGTATCTTGCTTTTGTTTCGTAAGAGAATCAATTTCTATGCCTATTTTAGGAAAATTTCAATGCCATGTCATGATACATATCTTTTATTATCGACATATTTATTCCATTTATGTGTACACTACTTCTCATGGAAAATATCATATCATATAGAGCAAGAGTATACATTGTTTGATGTCGAAAAGTGTGTCGAAAAATTTAGTACATATCTTTAAGATATTAAGAATAAGAATGTATTCTCTATTGGACTTATGAGTCAACCTCCGTTTTTCAAACAAAATATAATTGACTTGGTTGTCTTAATAGATTAAATAAATGATAATTTTTTTGTCAAATTATTTAATAGTTAGATTCACACAATCACAAATTCAAACTTATCGTCTTTATGGATTGTATTTATGGATTATAATATTTTTCTTTTTATTACTTGAAAAGTAAGGAATTAATGTATGAGTTTGGCACATGAATACCCAAAGTGTGCTAAGGATCAAACTTGGACTAAAAAGAAAGGTTTTGCAATATTCAATAGGTCCCAATTAGAAGATTTTATCCCAAGAATCAAAATCTCATGCAAATTTTCAATTTCGTGGAGGTACATGATCCACTCATCCACTGAACTAAGGCACGAGGAAGTACATACCCAAAAAACAATTCCAAACTTTAAACGATATTCTAAAATGGAACCCACAAATAGAACAATGGGTCATATTAACTTTATATAGTTTGTTTCATGGTGGATATATTGGTCAACTATTCTTTTTTATCTACAATTAAGTTCATATGAATTTGTTTTGATATGTGAAAGTGAAAGGGTTGCGGCAATGCATATCTTTATTCTTTAGGTTTGATTATTCCCTTCTTTTTTCTTCTTCTTTTTGACCATCTTTATCCATGTGTGTAGCCGAAATAAAGATAAACATCGAGTCAGTTAAAAAGATTAAATTAAACTGATAAATCTCGTTATTATTAGACGAAGCATTTTATCTAGTGTTCGAACCCTATATATTGTATTTGTGTGTGAGTTTTATGTTGTGTTTACCACTCCATCTAGTTTATTCCCTAATTTGGGAATTAATTTTACATATTAGGTGAATATTCTTAATTACTATATTGTGAAAACTTAATAGTCAAATAAACATGTTATAGATATAAAACGCAAACATGAAATTTTGATAATTTTAAGAATTACAACATATTAATTTATCAAAGATATTAGGAATTAAATTAACTGCTAACAATTTGTTGGTTAGTGGTCCTAAAACACAAAGAGACGAATAATAAACACATGTTGATTTGATATTTTTCCTCAATTGGTACCTCTGATACCTTAATTTCATATTTAATTAATTGTTTATTAAACAATTCTACATTTTTGCATGAGATGTTTTTATAATGTTCTAAATATGTATGAAAAAATCATTAAAAAATTTGAATGATAAACATGAGTTGACTTGAAAACATAGATCAAAAACAAAACTTATAATTTTTTTTTGAGGACTAAAGATGAAGAATATTTTTATAGGGATTAAAAATAAAACATCGAAATTTTGTAGGGACTAAAAACTTATTTAACCTAAATAGTGAAAATAAAATAAACATACCAATAGTTTGTGTGTATATATATATATATATATATTGTGAAAATTTGGAAAATTAAATTTTTCTTGAAAAATTTGCATTTTGGAACTTTTGTCATGGATGAAATTTTTAAAAATTTCGGACAAATCTGAAAAAATCTATTTTGGATGTTTCAAATTGGTAGAAACTTACGAAAATCGATGAAACTGTGTTATAGCAGTTTCAAAATAAATAAATTTTTTGAAAATATTTTAAAAAATTGACAAAATGCATTTTGAAAGTTACAAATTCGTCAAAAAAATTCAAAAAATTTACTTATTTGTGATATGAAAGTTTCGAATTACTGCCAATTATTTCAAAAGTTTTAAATGGATGAATAAAAAAGTGAAGTAAAAAAAGCAGAGATACTATTGACTTAATTAAAGGCAAAGATACACCTATTCTTTTTTGTTAAATACTATTGGCTTAATTAAAGCCAGAGATACACCTCTTCTTTTAATTTTATAAATTATGTTCCATTCTTGTGATGAAAATATGCGATGATTTAGTTTATTTAAGATAAATAAGTCTCCTAATAGTGGTGAAATGCTGGAGTCGACGGTTGAATTATGTCAAGGGTTATTATTCTCATTACCGCAAAATGCAAGACACCAAACATAGTATAATTAATTTTGAAGTTATTGTGGAGTTGCTTAATAGAGAATAAATTTAATTATTCCTAAGAATTAGTTTAACTGAAAAATAACTTAAGTTGAATTAAAAGAGAGACAGAATAATTAGTTTAACTCGCAAATGCCTCACAAAAGACCAAAGTCTACCAAATAATCCCAACGTAAAAATACCGGCATTATTAAAAGGACCTAATTGGGTGGTGAATCATGAATGTAAGCAATTCTATTTCTAACAAAAGCATTCTCAACTATTTATTGCTTTATAATAATAATAATAATAATAATAATAATAATAATAATAATAGATTAAATGTAGAGGATATAGGATAAAATTTTCTTATATTTTTGTTTTAAAAAAATGGGTGAGACAATTTGGGCCCAATGATTATTAGGTAAAGCCCAAACGCATTCTTCAACCCATGTCCAAAAACCCAACAGAGTAGAAGTAAAGGACACTCCCAAATAACCTTCCCGTCGTTTTTTAACTTCAAAACGCTTCTCATTATTTTCTTCCTCTTCGTTCACTCATTCACTCTTCTTCCTCACTCACCTTCACGCACAAACGCACTCTGTGTAATTCTTCTGTTATTAGGTCAGAGTAACTTTGATTGTTAAAGATGTCTCTTCGAGTATTAAACCCTAACGCCGAAGTTTTAACCAAATCGGCGGCACTAAATATGAATATCAATGCCGCTAAGGGTTTGCAAGATGTTCTCAAGTCTAACCTCGGTCCTAAAGGAACAATCAAAATGTATGAATATTCTATTTTCTTCGTTCTCATTTTCCTTTACTTTTTTATATTTACCTAATTTTTTTCTTATTCTACGAATCAGGCTTGTTGGTGGTTCTGGTGACATAAAACTTACTAAGGACGGTAACACTCTCTTGAAAGAGATGGTTAGTTTCACTCTATTTTTCTCTTTATTTATTTATTTATTTTATTTATAAATCCGCAACTTCTGTTTTAGTATGATCTATAACTACTTAGCACGCACTTCATATTAGAGGCACTTAGCACCCATTTCTATTTTAGTGTTGTGTCTGGTATCTGTGTATGTGTTAGTACTTTATGGTCTACAAGTATGTTTACTTGGAAATGGTTAAAATGCTCTCTGCGTGTTTTTTATAATTTTTTGAAAATTTTATAGAATGATGATCTGGTTCAATGTGTGATCTGGAACCCATCTACTTTTGTTTTACTACAATCTCATTGTGACATTTTAGATTGAAGAGGTGCATGGTGTTTAATAGAAATCAACATGATACCAATTTACCGATACACATATAATAGTTACATGTCAGCGTCATGCTTGGTATCTGTCAGTACTTTAGTGTTGTCAATAATTTTCACAAATCACTATTTGTTATGCGATGTGCGATTTAGTATGTGTTGTCAAATACTGACTACAGCACTGTAGCACATCAGAATCTGAAAAACCACTGTTTTCTGCTTGCAATGGTTAACGACATGTACTTTATAGTCTATGATTATATTTACATGAAAACATTTATGGTAAAATGCTCTTTGTGTATTTAATTTTATTTATTTATAAATTTCTGGAATGTTTATCTGATTTTGTTTGTTGTTGCTACAGCAAATCCAGAACCCGACTGCTGTTATGATTGCTAGGACGGCAGTAGCCCAAGACGACATTAGTGGAGATGGAACCACTACGACTGTCATCTTTATTGGCGAACTTATGAAACAATCTGAGCGTTACATTGATGAAGGTTAATGAGTTTTTCTTCGAAGCACTTTGTGTGTTATTGAGATAATCTTAATATAGCATGATAATATTTAAATCCGAATTAGACTCTTTTCCCTGCTGAAAAATATGAATTGCCATTAGAATAGATTTAGAGAATAGGAAAAATGTAACATTGGCAATGATAAGAAATCCTCCAAAACAGATAAGAAGTACTACATGGCTAAAATGCTTAAGAAGTCACGATTGAAAGGCAATAAATGTAGTCGCATCCTATAATAGGTTTATGGGCAGAGCAAAGGGATATCCTAAAATGCAAGTGGATGGACAATTGGACATTTTGCTTTGTGTCTTTTCTGTCATTACTTTTGCATCAAATGCTAAGAGATATATGAATATTCTAGGTATGCATCCACGTGTATTGGTTGATGGTTTTGAAATTGCAAAGAGAGCAACTCTACAGTTTCTTGATAAGTTTAAGATTCCTGTTGTAATGGGTGATGAGCCTGACAAAGAGATTCTCAAGATGGTAGCAAGAACAACTGTGAGGACAAAGGTTAGTTTTATTTCATTTCATCCTTGTTTTAGATGAACAAATAACTTGTCAACATATTTTCTTCACTTGGCAGTTAGCATTATATTCTTATTATTTTTTATTTCCTTCTCATTTGCAGTTGCATGAGGCACTTGCTGACCAATTGACTAATATAGTTGTTGATGCGGTGAGTCCATATCAAGATGTTGATATATATTTAGTCCTTGTAAATATGAAAATTTAGTGTCTATTTGGTATCAAATATGTATATTCTGATTTTTCTACCTTTTACAACCGGGTGTTCATTGATTTTGCTATGTAGGTTTTATGCATCCGAAAGCCTGAGGAGGCAATTGATCTGTTTATGGTCGAGATTATGCACATGAGGCACAAGTTTGATGCTGACACACGCTTGGTATGTTTTTGACCACTCTTGTGCTGACTGTGTTCAGTTTCTGCATATTATTTTAATATTGACAAGTTTCCTGAATTTCATATTACATGTATACATCAAAGAATGTTGTTGCATTTCAACTCATTATTTTTCTGGCAAGTTAAGAGCCTGTTTGGTTTCCATAGAGTTCATTTCTCATTGTAGTAAGGAGTATCCATTTGGCATGTAGACTTTGCTTTAGCTAAAATCATTGCCATATAAAACAGTCAAGGCTAGACTTTGGCTAAATGCAGAATTGAAATCTATTAAATGGCTTAATGCATAAAAGTTACATAATGGAAGGGACAGTTGTTTGTGTATTGTGATCAAATGCAGTGTACCGTGAGATGAAAGCCCTTCATTTTTTTGTTTTATTATTGAATTTTTTGCTACATTTTGTTGGTGTTGAATTTTTTTGTTGGTGTTGCATTTTTGCTACCTTAGCTTCTAGTTTCAACTTCTTGTTTGACTTATAGTGCATTTGTTACGATGGTTGACATTCTTCAATCTTTATGATCTCCAAACCGAGTGAACACTGCTCAGCTTGCTTTCTGGAAAGTTATTTAAAATTTCAAATCTTTGCGCTATGATATAAAGATAGTTTGTACTTTAAATATGGTAATACTTTGTTACACAGCAAAGCTATTCAAGCTTTGAAGTTTTCTGAAAATCAACTATAAAAAATGCCTTTTATAGAATCTAATCCAAACCAGCCAAAGGAGGTAATTGTACTTTTCATTCCTATCAGCATCCACTCTTGGCAAACCAGGATGAAAATATGTTTTTATCCCAGTTTTCCTCCGACTGAGCAGATCTTTTCACACTTCCATTTAATGTATAGTCAGCCACAGTCACGTTGAAATAGGAGTACATATAGCATAGCATGTTGATGTATGTAGAAGGAGCTTTTATCATATATAGTCAGCCATTTGATGTTGAAATAGGAATAGAAATGCACCTGTGGTATGTTGTGTAGACAGTACAGTATTCATCATTTACTATCTGCAATAACACAAATATCGACCCATGTTCAATTATAATATGTCCTTTTCTCTTCACTTCTAACTATAGGCTTATAGTGCAATTTATGTGCTGGTTACCTAGACAGTTTACCAAATTATTCTATTACATTCATTCATTGTCCATATTTTCTAGGTTGAGGGTCTCGTCCTTGATCATGGTTCTCGGCACCCTGACATGAAGCGACGCGCCGAAAACTGTTATATCTTGACATGCAATGTATCTCTAGAGTACGAAAAGAGGTAACCAATTCAATATCCTCCGAACATATTCCTTGGTTCATGGACACAACACAAGCAAGCCTGTTATAGATCAAGGGTTACTATTGAAATTTATGTATGAATTGTTTAGTTACTCTCAATTGGTTTAATACAAGTATGAAAACTATGAACTATAAATGTTTTGCTTCCGGTGATTATAACTGTTTTTAATCAAGTATTTATGCACTTCTCTCATGCTGTTATGTTGCTTTAACTAGCTCCACTTACTGTAGATACTAAACAGCATTTGTTCTATTACTCTCATGCTGGCTTTTTACAATAATTACAATACAATTTTTTCTCATAAACTTTTGTTTGGTCACTTCAATAAATGCCATTTCCATTTAATGATTTCGTAGTGAAAGATGTCCAACCTTATGTTCTCATCATTTTCTTGGATTGTTGGATTTTGTCTAACCAAGGTTGTCAAATTCTCGAGTTAACTCAGAATCGTACGAGTTTATGATTCTATCAAATTGAGTTAACAAACTTGAAAAGTTGAATCTCTGAAATCTTGGCTAGACTCAGATTGAATTGCATGGTCTAGTGTAGTTGTATTGGGTTACATACTATTTAAATTTTTGTGGTTATTAGTAGTTAAATTAAAATATTGAATAATTGCCAGATGCATAATATTAATTTATTTTAGATACTGTTATTGAAGTCTTAAACATTGTTATTTTGTATACAAGTAAACTTGTTTACGAGTCTGAATGTATAGAGATTGCATTAATTTACGTAGAATCTTGATTTTACAACCTTATACGAGACTAACAATGTCAAATTTTCTATTCTCAGTGAAATAAATTCAGGTTTTTTCTACTCAAATGCTGAACAGAGAGAGGCTATGGTTGTAGCTGAAAGGCGTCAGGTTGATGAAAAAGTAAACAAAATTATTGAACTGAAAAGAAAGGTAGAAAGGATTCCCTTTTATGTATTGATTCTTACATGTTCCTCTGTGGTGGTCATATTTTCTGGTTTTTTCTGTATTGCAAAAAATAGTAAATTGATATCAGCATGTTCCTCTGTGGTGGTCATACGTTTTAGTCTTATGCTCTTCTCTAACTGTCTTCATACTTATATGTGTGCAGGTTTGTTCCGATAATGATAGCAATTTTGTTATCATCAACCAAAAAGGAATTGATCCCACATCACTGGACATGCTTGCAAGGGAAGGCGTAAGTAACACATGAGCATTCTTTTTACATTGGGATTTTTTATCGTACACTGCACATCGATTGCAAGGATGTTGGGCTTTTAGATGTTTATATTTTCAGCGATTGCACGTTGAATAATGTAACTGTTATAATACCCGGTGCCCCAATTGCACGTTGCTAGTGTGTTATGAACTCAGGCTGACATCTGTTACAATTTTCTTTGCCCTGTACTGTTTCATCTGTTGATCATTTTGTCCTTGTCTTTTAGATAATTGCACTTCGCAGAGCAAAGAGGAGAAACATGGAAAGATTGGTATTGGCCTGTGGAGGAGAGGCTGTAAATTCTGTAGATGACTTGACTCCTGAATCTCTAGGTTGGGCAGGATTGGTATATGAGCATGTCCTTGGTGAAGAAAAATATACATTTATTGAAAATGTTAAAAATCCATTATCTTGCACAATCTTGATTAAAGGTACATTTCCTAACAGGAATAGTGAATCTGTCGAGCAGATTCTTCTTTTTTTAAGGCATGAAGCTGTACATCTTTGCACAAACCTCTGTTCATTTTATTGCCATTGTTTGGATTTAAATGAAGATAAATATGCAATGCTGTCATGATCCAGGTCCTAATGACCACACGATAGCTCAGATTAAAGATGCGGTCCGTGATGGTTTGAGGGCAGTGAAGAATACTATTGAAGATGAATCTGTTGTCTTGGTATGTATTTCTTTGATCAGTCAATCAATCATTTTGATACTGTAGTATACATTGCTTTTCTTCTGGTTGCGTGCATGTTGTTTATCCCCTCCATATTTTGTGTTAATATCCTCAATCAACTAAAGTTCAGGCGGTTATTTAAAATGCAGACAACATGGTTTTACCTTAATACCAAATACTTAATCTGACTTCTGGGAAGGACGACATAGAATGTTAGATGTTGCAGAATGAAATGAATCAAATAGGAAGTCTTCTTTTTCTATCTGTGACTAAATAAGAATTTTTGGACCTAACATAACTATTTTTTCTGATTTAAAAATTAAAAAGAGGAAACATTGATGTAAAACTTTACTTATTTTTGGTTAGTTGTTAACTGAGTTATATCACAACATGAACCAGGAACATTGATCCCACATTTTTGTGATAAGGCGCACATTACTGTTCTCTCTCGTGTTTGAGTTGATGCAAGAATCTAATTGGGAGAGAAAAATTTGAATCCAGTTTTTAAGGTGGTAAATAGTGGGTTTGTAAAAAAAAAGTGGTAAATAGTGGGACAGCAAGCAACAGAACGATGAGGACAACCGATACCCAAGCAATTAATTATACTACTAGCTTTTTATAATAGTACTTCCATAGTTAATAGAATTTATATATCCTCCAATACAGATTGCACCTTTCTTTTATGGTAATTGTGATAAACATGAGGTGTATTTCCTTGTCCATGTTCAGGGTGCTGGTGCATTTGAAGTTGCTGCTAGACAACATCTGATGAACGAAGTTAAGAAAACTGTTGAAGGGGTAATATGAACGACTTACATTTTCCACATTTTTATTTATTCATTCTTATTTGTCAGTTGCATATTTCAACAACGATGTTTATAACATTGAAACAGCGTGCACAACTTGGTGTCGAGGCTTTTGCTGATGCACTTCTTGTGGTGCCGAAGACACTTGCTGAAAACTCTGGGCTTGACACTCAAGATGTGATTATTGCCCTTAAGGTATGCTTCCTTTAAATTTTTTACATTTCCTCTAATGCAATTATATATATGGATTCATATAAAGTAGAAAACAGATTGGCATTATTATACACTTGCCGAATGTTTTTTCAGGGAGAGCATGACAGAGGGAATATCGTTGGAATGAGCGTAAACACTGGAGAACCTATTGACCCTCAAATGGAGGGTATTTTTGACAACTACTCTGTGAAGCGCCAAATCATAAACTCAGGGTATGGTTGAACATTGACTATTTGACACCATCAATCTAACATGCATAAACTCAGTGAATTTAACATGCATAAAAAAATAAAACAATAGTGTATAACAATCTCAAATTAAACAAATACAACATGCATCAAACGAAAACAACATAACTGCACAAGACTACTAAATTGTAATATACACGTGACGGTGAGTGGCAACGCCTCCTCTCCCCCAAACATCTAAATCACACATCATTTGTAGGCACTCATGTAAGCTAGACATGCTTTGAAAATTGTTTTAAAACTCCCTGATTTTTCTTGTTGACCAGACTCTCTGCCTACCATTTGTAACTTCAGAGTGTGCAGCTGTTTTAATAGTTCAATATATTTTGCACCAAATCATTTAGTTGTTCATGCGTTGGTGTGATGTAGTTACATATCTTTTACTTTCAATGCTATGCAGGCCAGTTATAGCATCTCAATTGCTATTGGTGGATGAAGTAATTCGTGCCGGGCGTAACATGCGGAAGCCAACTTAGATGTTCTTTCTGACCTGAAGCTTCTCTTCTTTTGAATAGGGTTTTTCATGAGCTTTAGTTATCTTGATGTGACAACTATTGGGATTGTAATGAATTGCTTGCTTACTTTGAAATTGAAACATTGTTTGTTGTTTTTTTGTCCCTAGGACATTGTAGTATGAAGTCTACTGTGACTGAATTTTGGGCCATTTTACATATTTTGTAAGCATGATTTATGCTGAAACTATAAATTTTAGCTTGCACTTTGCCGTTTGACATTAATTCCACTGCAAAAACAATTACGCTGTTCATTTACAATGGTGAATTTTCTATTTTGATATTTAAGTGAGTCTCAACGGTCAACATTGCTCATTTATTTATAATTTTTTTAATATTAGTTAGTATTTAATAAGTATCTAATTTCCTTCAAAAAATAAACACTAAATTTCTTCAATTTAACACTTTAAAATAATTTATTAAATAATTCTTATTAATAATTCTAAAATTACATTTTAACAGAGTCTACACAAAATAAGGACAGATAATATGCTTATAAAGCAACTCCTAATAGCAATCCATTTTTCAAGCCAAATACTATCATCAATCATTGTAGATATTTTTTTTTAAAAAAAGGGTGAACTCACGTGCAGCACAACAACCAACAATAAACGTGCTTAATTTTGATTCCGCGCAACTTCAAATTCATAAGCGAACTCACGTACTAGCTGTACCGTACAAACACTTGTTAAAGAGTCTTTTCAAATGAAAATATAAATAGCAAAAGTCGAAAAAGATGATGTATTTGAATAATTAAATATTTTGTGTTTGGTGGTAATAGAAGTTAAATTGGATCTCATCATCATCGATCTTCACTTCAGTACTTTGTGTGTGTTGCTATAATAATTGATTAATTGAATCATGGCAGCAGAGAAAGTAGTTGAAAACAAGCAGGTAATATTCAAAGGATACATAGATGGAGTTCCTAAACAAACCGACATGGAAATTAAGCGAACCAATTTTGACCTCAACCAACAACTTCCCTCTTCACAATCACTTCTCGTCAAGAATCTTTATCTCTCTTGCGATCCATACATGCGTGGTCGTATGCGTGATTTCCATGGATCTTACATTCCCCCTTTCGTTCCTTCTCAGGTAATTAATTAACCACTAACTCCTTAGTTTGGGATGGTCCAAAATTGATTCAAAGTGTATATAGTTGATTTTTTTGATATACTTCAATGTGTTTAAGTAGAATTGATTTTAATTTAAAATTAGGAAATTATGATTTGGAGTTTTTTTAAAATTTTACTATACCTTCAATTTACTACTATCTAAAATATGACTCTCATATTTCGTCTCTGAACTATCGAAGTAGTTTAATAAGTAGTCTCTAAATTATTCTAAATTCGTCACACTTGAAATAGGAGAGTCCAAATAATAGTTTGTTGGTTCATAGACTAAGTGTAAGTGTGTTTAGTTCTTCTGCAATTAAAATTTATTTTAAATGAATTGATTTTAGTTAAAAATAAGTTTGAAAATAAAATGATTTATGTTAGGTTCACATTGACTTGAACAATATATTTATGTGTAAAAATCATGTTTGGAGGCAAAAACTACAAATTTTTGCTTCAAGTTAAAATTAAGGCAAAATCAATTTTAATTGACATCATCCAAATATATTTAAATCAATTTTACACCTTAGAATAAAGTGTTTGTTTGGTTTCATAATGTAAATCCTTTGGCTTGAGTTTGCAGTGGTTAAATGTGGTTGATATTTGGTTCTTATAATGAGAAGCAATTTGGATTCCAAATTCAATTCGAAGTTTAAATGACTATTTGTGGCTTTCACGTTTAAGTTGAATCTATTATGACTTTTTGCAACATCAAATAGTCTTTCACGTTTAAGTTGAATCTATTATGACTTTTTGCAACATTTTATATACTTGTTTAAACTCTTTCGGTAATTGCTCATTCAAAAACAATGTTGATATAAAATATATATCCAAACAACATGAATTAATAAAAATCATATTCAAACATAAATTCATTCAAAGTCAATTTTCATTACCACATAATCAACAGATTAAAAATAGCTTAGAGACTATTTTACATTTCTATAGTTCAAGACCAAATAGTATTGAAAATAATAGTTTTTTACCAACCAAATTGTAGGTTTACCCCTAACCCATCTTCCTCCTTTTTCACTAATTTTATTTATATAATTATTGTAGCACTTACCTTGAACATGTGTGTGTTATCTATTTTGATTTTGATATTTGATGAAGGTGCTTGAAGGATTTGGTGTGTCTAAAGTAATAGTATCTGATAATCCAACTTTCAAAGCTGGTGATTTAATTTCTGGGTTTACTGGCTGGGAGGAATACAGCATCATCACTAAAACAGATCAGCTGAGAAAAATTGAGCCTGATGATCACATTCCTCTTTCCTTCCATCTTGGTCTTCTAGGTAAATATAATTTGCTTTAACCATGTAATTATTTGGAAAAACTTAAGTTCCACATTAAAAACCAGATTTGTTAGGATGAGTTAGAATCAATGTAAAAACCTAATATGATATTAGATTATGGTAAGGTGTCTCTCTTTATAAGTCTTGTCAGGCCTTATCTATATTCTATATAGGACTTGAATTTTCCCCAATACACCCCTCATGTGTAACACTATTGAGTTTGGTGTGTCGTTATAAATGGCGAGTGATCCAAATCGATATAATCTGATACTGTATTAAGTTCTTATATTGGGCTTAACTCATCTTTACAAAATCAACTTGTAAGTTGAGAAGTGTCTCTCTTTATAAACACAATTCAGGCATTATCTCCATTTTATATGGAACTTGAATTTTTCCCAATACTAGAGCACCGACATATCTGATAGAAGGCGTGTCTCAGTGTCCGACACGACACCGACACCTTAATTATATTCAGTTATTCATTTTCTCAAATTATTACCGGTGTCAACGTGTTAGTGTCTGGTGTCTGTGTCAGTATCCGTGCTTCATAGTATGTTATTGGTGCGAAGTATCCACAGATTTTTCCGATTATTAATCTCTATAGGGAACCTGGTTGAACCCTTTTAGTGAGGTTTCCACTTTCAATCACAACTTTTCATGAATTAATCCATTTATTGCTTATTAATTTGATAAATAATTGATTAATCTGTTCAATGATTTATAGGAATGCCAGGTTTTACTGCTTATGCTGGATTTTATGAGGTGTGTTCTCCAAAGAGTGGAGAATATGTTTTTGTATCTGCAGCATCAGGTGCTGTGGGTCAACTTGTAGGCCAGCTTGCCAAATTGCATGGTTGCTATGTTGTTGGAAGTGCTGGCACAAAGGAAAAGGTATGTTTCCCTATTTAGTCATTTGTATATATTTATAAAAATAACTTATAATATGCTCATAAGTTTATTTTGGGTTGCTGCATATTATTGATAGAGCGCTCCTTAGCCTCTCTTGATAATATGCAGCAATCCAAAAACAATTTAATTTTATCGTCCATATGCTATTTTTGGCTATTTTATATAAACTTTTTTAGATAGCTTATGAAAATTTCCTGCAACTTATATGAAAACAATTTACTCACATTACTTTTTTATTTTGTCATGCAAATAACTTATACATAAATGTTTATATGCTGGACACTTTTTATTCTTTAGGTTGAACTTCTAAAGAATAAACTTGGATTCGACGAAGCTTTTAACTATAAGGAAGAATTGGACTTGGATGCAGCTCTAAAAAGGTGAGTATCAACCTCAAGGAATATTGTATAGTTGTGTGTTACCAATTTGTATGTGAAAATGGAAATGATTTATGAAGTAGTTTGTTTGAAAATTATGCTTTCTTATACAAGCATTACTGAGTTCTATTTGGACTCTGTTTTGATAAACAACTTAATTAAGCGCTTATTATATAAGTGCTTATGTATAAGTTATTTTTATAACAAAAGATAAAATAAAGTTAAATTATTTTCATATAAGTTTTATGTTGTTTTCATAATTTATAGCAAAATTTGAACAAATCGCTATTATTCCGTAATAGGACTGTTGCATAACAAAATTTGAAGAGATTGCTATTTTCTGTAATCTGTGATCGACAACACTGACTTGAAGAGCTTGTGGAAATATATTGAAAACAACTTATGGACATGCCATAAGTTTCCTTAAACTTTCCTAAGCAATCTCACAAGTGCTTATGTCAGGAGATAACTTCAAATAAGACAGTCCAAATATCGCTCGTTATCCTTCATGACCATTGGTAGATATAGTTAGATATGTGTTAAAATTGGATTGATATGTATTTGGATCTTTCAAGATTTCTTGTAGATAGTGTTCTGTAGATATATGTCTCCAACATATTTAAATTTCTTTCAGAGCCCTCTACTATGAGTTTGTTAAAAGTTTTTCAAGAACACACAAAATTTGGGTATATAATTCTTCTTTCTTTATAATTCGCCTAATCGGCATTCTAGTTTATGTCCAAAAAAAATGAATAGTTAAGCAAATATAATTATTTTTAGCGTAATCGGCGTTTTAGCTTCTATCCATTAAAAAAAAGGATGGTTAAACAAATTTTTTTCTTTCTAACTTCATCAGTTTTCCATATTCTTTTTAACCGATGTATTTCCGATATTTCATATTCTTTCTTTACTCATTGGTTATATAAGTCTTATGTGTCTTATGATTTCTATTTAGAATTGTAATAACCATCACAATCTAAACCAGTTTTTACTCAATTGACAGGTATTTTCCTGAAGGCATCAACATCTACTTTGATAATGTGGGTGGGGACATGCTTGCTGCTGCCCTCTTGAACATGAGGATTCATGGTAGAATTGCAGTTTGTGGAATGATTTCTCAGCAAAGCCTCTCTGATCCCAAAGGATCTCACAATTTATCCAATCTCATTTATAAGCGCATAAGAATCCAGGGTTTTTTGCAAAGTGATTACTTGCACTTGTACCCTAAATTTTTGGAACAGGTTTCAAGTTACCATAAACAAGGAAAGATTGTTTATATTGAAGACATGAACGAGGGCTTGGAAAGTGCTCCAGATGCCTTTGTTGGACTTTTCCTCGGGACAAACGTCGGTAAGCAAGTCATTCGTGTTTCATCTGAATGATGTTTTAAATTGTAGTTGCAGTTACTCTGCGAGCTTGGATTGTGTGAAAAAATGAGGGTATTGTGAAGTTACAATTGATGTGGCTACAATTGTGGTTGTGATGATGTTGCAGATACTTCTAAATTCTTTATATTGTGGCCATAATTGTGACTGCAGACAACATTTTAGAACTATTTTCTTTTAGTAGGTGCTTACAATGTGTTGTAAACATATGATCCGTTCAAAAACTTTGGACAGGCTTGAATTGTGGTTTGGCGTTACCCTGATACCGTTTATTCTATGGCAGAAAATGTTGATTTTTTAATATGTATAAATTATGCTAGTGATAAAGCAGTTAAATATATTGGTTTGGTGGGTGGGGTGGGAGAGTTAGGGAGGTAGTGAGTTCGATCGCTAAATAAATCGAACTCGAAGCTTCGCAATTGTGTTCAAATTTCTTTACCATTTTATTTTTAAAAAAAGAGAATATTGTATGGCAAATAAGTCCATACATTTCTTAGTTGAATCAATAAAATTGAATAAAATTCATCTTCTTAAGTAATATGACATGTATGTATATGTGTAGAGTGAAAACCTGAAAGTTGTGAAAAACAAGACAAGATATTTTTTTTTCTACTCCATTCTATTATGGAGCTACATTTAGTTTCTTCTTTAGGATTTTTTTTCTTTTAGTGTCAATCAAATTGATTCGAGTATTCTTTATTAAAATCTCTTCAAACTTTGCAATGAGTATATTAGTATCTTTTGTTGACTGCCCCATCAAATTTATCATTTTAGGTGCATATCATCGGTAGCACATATGTAATTCGAATTATTGAAAAAGATGATTAGAGCTATAAAGTGTAAGTATTGAAATGATAATGAAAGTTAATGTTGCAGAATTGTAACAAAAATGATATGGTATTAACAAGAAGGAAATAAAAAATAGAGAAAATAGAAATAAAATGACGCTATACTTTTACTTCTATGGAGAAGAAGAAATGATAAGTTTTAAAGTGAATAATAGTCACAATGAAACATGATTTCTTGATAAAAAGAGTTGTCTAATTCAAAATAAAAAAAGAAACAAAACTCTCACAAATTTATAAAGTATAACTTTTTAACAAAATTAATCTATTTTCTTATTCATAAATTGTGCATACATATAGGAATAAGAGAATAGCTTGTTGATTGTACAAGGAAGAGAAAAGGTGTAATTGTAACTACCTCTTTCAACGACCATGTCTCCTTCTAATGCCTTGTTTCCTCTAAGAGTCCATTTGAATTAGTGGTTACAAAGACTCCAATCAGCTCTAAAATCATCCAAGGTCGAATACTACACCATATAAGTACTGTTGCACTCCCTTTTGAAGACTCATTTTCATCTCTTGTGTATGTTTCAACCCACACTTTTAAATCAACCAAAGTACACCAAAAGCAACTAAAATTTAAGCTGGACAACACCTATTACTTGCAATCCATGCTCCATAATTAAAATAAAAAGACACAAAAAAATAAACTTTAAGTGTTATCATCTAATTAAATAAATATTTTGTACTTATTTTTTATTACAACTTAATTAAAATAAAATAAAACAAGAATATGCATCATGTAATGTAGAGAAAAAGAGTATTGTAAGTTAGAATTCGACTATTAGGGTGAGAGTATGTTAGATCGATCAATCGAGTTTACGACCTAATCTATGTTAAATAGAGACTTGATTATATCTTTTTCTAAATAGACAAGACTAAAATATTTTTAAAAGCCTATTTAACTAAAACTTTTAAATTATTGCATTTAATATAATATAAATGATCAATTTTTATATTAATCTTTTAACTTTTTGAATTCTTTATTCATTTATCAAAGTTTTATAATCAAACAATTATAAGACGAAGACCTTATTGACCTTGCAATATACAGAGTCGTGACGCTCCTTGTCGTATATTTTATTGTATTCTCGATTGTATCTCTATTATTATAACTAACGAAGGAGGTTGAGGTTGTTTGAGTTAAAAAAATCTTTTAGTATTTTAATTATATTAATTTATATTAATTTTTTATATATTTAAATGTATATTATAAATTAGAATTGAAATGTGATATTATACAAAGTAAATTTCTTTAAAATATATGTCAAATCTAAAAATAATATTCATAATTTCACTAATCTATTAACTTGTTAGTATATTCAAAGATAGATCTCATTAGTTATTTTAAATTATTAATATGAATATACTTTTAAGTAGATTTATATGTCATATTAAACTTTCATAAAAGTTATATTCAAATAAGTGATTTTCACACTAATTTTATTTTTTGTGATTTCTTAGTCATTGTGTGACATTTTTTTTATTTGTTGCTTTGTTGTGATGTTATTTTTGTTTTTTTGTCTTGTTGTGATATTCAATTGTTTTTATATTAACAAATCAACTTCGATCAAGTATAAATTCAATCAATGATTTTGACGTCTTCAACGTTGCAGCTTTAAATATGAGTATTTTAAACACGTCAATTTTTCATATTTATAAATTTTATCATATTTGTATGTATTTTTTTTTTGTTTTATACTATTAACATAATTTATTTTTAGCAAATATTTTTTAGTAAAAAAAAACTTAAAAAATATTATACCACAAACCACAACCTAGATTTAGGCTTTAAGTTTTTTTACGGACTAAGTTCTAGCTTTGCAAAGCTTATCTCGGTGTTGCATATTTTTACCCCTATCATTGCCATATGAAACAGTAGTTTTGTAGGGAGTATAAATATAAAAGAAAAATATATAAACAACTATACACCTCATGTACATTTTGAAAGAAAAATATAGAGTAATACAATGAATCTAATATATGAGAGACGTGCTATAGAGAAAAAATGAAGTATCACATTAAGTATAAAAAAAAAATGGTAAACTACAATTTTGGTCTATGAATATGTAGGACATTCTCGTCACTCTACCTCAGTCAAAAACTTAAATTAATTTCTGATTCATTTAAACGTACGTGAATTTAATCACTCGTTAAATTGAATGTTAACTCTATTAACTTGTTGACATAAACGATTACGTGACATATAATGTGTCACTTTCTCTATCTGAAGCGAGTATATGATTAACAAGAGACCAAAACCACACTAAACTAAAAAAAAATAAAAGTAAATCACTAACCTCACATTGTTAGTTTTTTCTTCATCTTCCCTAACTTAGGGTCTATAACATTTGCACTGCAAATGGTATGAAAGTCATAGACTGTTTCTTACTTTTCAGCTTCTAATGGTGTCTTATGAATCTTATAATATGAATTTGGATTCCTAACCTCACCCTATCTATTATTGTATCACTACAATTTTGAGTATTAAGTCCAATTTTAATTTTAACACTAGAATAATCCTGGTTTAAAGACCCAAATAAACATCTTTCACCGTCAAATATAACGTATATTTTATATTAAGAACCGAAAAAACGGTGGTTTATTTTAATATTAAATAGAGAATATTTACATTTACATTAATATAAAAGGGTAACATTTTCATATCTCATATTCGAATTCCCACCCTCTCTTCACACACACAACGCAACCCAATAGGTTCGTTCTCTCCTCTTTCATTTTAGGGTTTTTCAATTTCTCTTCCTTTCTCTCTTCTAGATCTACATCTCCATTCTCCATTTTTTCCATTCTGTTATCGAATAGATCTGAAATTTATGCGATTTCTGAAACTATTACCACGATTTAACCTATGAATCTCATAATTTTTTAATTTTTGTGTTTTGTAGGATTATTATCGAATCGAAAAATGGCGGCATCGGATTCATCTCGCGAAGAGAATGTTTACATGGCGAAATTAGCGGAACAAGCCGAACGATACGAAGAGATGGTTGAATTCATGGAAAAAGTCGCAAAAACGGTTGAGGTTGATGAACTAACAGTTGAAGAACGGAATCTTCTTTCAGTTGCTTACAAAAATGTGATAGGTGCAAGAAGAGCTTCGTGGAGGATAATTTCTTCTATCGAACAGAAAGAAGAGAGTAGAGGAAATGAGGATCATGTTGCTGTTATTAAGGAATATAGGTCTAAAATTGAGACTGAACTTAGCAAAATTTGTGATGGAATTTTGAACCTACTTGAATCTAATCTTGTTCCTTCAGCTGGTACACCTGAGTCTAAAGTTTTTTATCTTAAGATGAAAGGTGATTATCATAGGTATCTTGCTGAGTTTAAGACTGGTGTTGAGAGAAAAGATGCTGCTGAGAGTACTTTGTTAGCTTACAAATCTGCTCAGGTATATATGTTTGTGAATGCTACATTCGTTAAGATGTGCTGTTTTTTAGTTTTGTGAATAGTTTTATTTTATGGGTTATTACTAGTTTTAGGACCTGTTTGTTATGGATTGATTTTGGTATTCAATAATTTAGAGATTATTTTTTTAAGATTTTTCAGAAAAGCAAAGGTTGTTTTGTGTTTGTTTGTTGAAGTGAAAATCACTTTTTTTAAAAAGTTAGTTATAATAACTGATTTTTTTTAGAAGCCAGCTTCTCAGTTGAAGGAGTTTTTAGATTATTTTTTATTTTTCTAAAAAGATGTAACAAATAGATGGAAATGTTCAGAAGTGATTCTTTTTTTAAAAAAACTGATTTTTTACGGAAAAAAATAGCTGTACCAAACGGGTTCATGAGCAGTGTTGTCAATCGCGAATAGTATAAAATAATGGCTTGTTCAAATTCCGCTACGCTAGAGTGTTATAGTGTCGTTATAGCTGCTATTCAGTGTTGTTAATGGCGGAAAGCCAAAAATCGCTGCAACCACCATGACAGACATCCTTCACAAATTTTCAGATGTAAAAGAACTGTGTCGCCATTGCCATTGCAGTGCCATGACTGCCATTTAACACTGCCGCTATTTGATAACACTTTGTCCTGTATCTCAGAATAAAAGCAATATGTTCAAATTTGGCTATGCTATAGCTGCCACTATTTGACAACACTAGTGTTAATTAGAACTAATTGGCTACTCATTTTGCTTAACCCAAAATTTGTGCTTTACTTGTTCCAGGATATTGCTCTTGCTGACCTAGCCCCCACCCACCCGATCAGGCTGGGTCTTGCGCTCAACTTTTCTGTGTTCTATTATGAAATCCTTAACTCACCGGATCGTGCGTGTAATCTTGCCAAGCAGGTATCTTTACTATCTATATTCTAAAGGATTTTTTGTTATTGTTTTAATTCGGTGCCCGTATATCCCAATTCATTGTGTGTACTTGTTGTTATTAGAGTATCCATAGACCTCAGTCTTTAATGACAGTTTGTTGGTGTAAAAGTGTTTGGTTTTTTGTTATCAGCTGGTGAGGTTCAACATAGTCTATGTTATGCTTCACGTGAATCTGTTATGTCCACCCACTTTACTGTGCAATGGAAAGGCTGTTTTTGATTAGGGCTAATGGATATTTCATATGAATTATGATAAATAATTTGACTGACCATATTTTTATTAACTTTTGATAAAAGAATTGAATGTAGTTCTTGTTTACAAGATTAAATTTGGCACTGTGATACTGATTTCAATATTGTTTGCTCCCTAGTCAATTTACTCATACTTATTGTTTTATTTTACAAATTGTAGTATAATATAGTTTACTTACTTACCACTTCTCGTGTTATGTTGTGAATCTATGATGCTCAAAAGTACTCTTATGACTTCCTCTTTTTAATTCCCAACCCTCCTTTCTCTTTTCCTTAATGATTTGTGAAAACTGCTCAACTATTTGCAGGCATTTGATGAGGCAATCTCCGAGCTCGACACATTAGGTGAAGAGTCATACAAGGACAGCACATTGATCATGCAGCTTCTCCGAGACAATCTGACTTTGTGGACATCTGACATCACGGTATATATACTAAATATTTCTGTTTGTGTTCAACTGTAAACCTTGAGGGTAGACTACTGGCTGCAAATTGTGTGATTCTTTAACTTCGTTGCCTGTTCTTGATTGCTGAACAAAATTACAAAATAGAAGAAATCTTGAGAATCATCCACATTTAATAGTTTTTAAATAAACAAACCTTTTTCATTGCAAGAGCCAAGCTCCTTCCATGTAAGAAAAGTTTGGTATAAAATTTAAACATGTTTGGTTGTCCAAGTTTTTTACATGGTTTAAAACAGAATATTACATCCTTTATGGTGTATAGAGTATGTAGGATTTGGAAGTTTTCATATATCATCTCTCACTTCCCATTGGTTCAAGATATAACTTGGTTTTCTAAGTCCTTTCTATTTGAATTTCCTCTATTTCAGGACGAGGCCGGAGATGAGATCAAGGAAACATCAAAGCAACAATCGGGCGAGCAGGAGTGATGTTAGAGTTAATTGGATATAGATTCCATGTGGGTCTCTCTAGTAGAGATTGTAGTAAATGATTTCAAGTGTGTGTTTCGCATGGGATTTAGAAGGTTTCAAAGGATCATTTGTGTTTTTTATTTTTGATGAGAAAGAATATGGCTTGTTTGTCAAGTGATTTACATATTTTTTTTTGTTTACAATTTGATTTATTGGCTGGGTGATCTGAACTGTCTGATCTCAAATTAATTGTCGAGATCTACTAGTGTGTAACTGCGTGTACATTTTACAGCAGCGAATCTGAGTCCTATGGAGTGGTAGGTCATGTAAGATCACTGACGAGTTGTCGTGATCTCAATTTAGCAAAGAAGTCGACACACTAGTTATCCTCTAAAAAGATGTGATGAGTTCAAAATGGCATTGGCATGAAGATTATAGGTTTGCTTCTTCCCTCACCAAATTAATTGTGTCCGGAGTCAAAATAATAGCAAATGACATTTTCAAATCACATTAGTTCTTTTTATAGGTAAATGTCAGGAATCGAAGCCTCGACCTTTTTATCAATAATCTTTCGGTGTGTCTCAATCCAATCACATAGAGCATTTACACTATATTTAATAGGATAAAATACATTTACCTCCTTGAAGACAGTTTTTCTTTGATGTTTGGTTTGGATTGAAAATGTTATTTTTCAGCAAAATCAAACTAATAGGGCATTTGTTTAAAAAGTGACATTGCCAACTCAAAATAAAGTATTTTATTTATCACTTAATTGTCCCTGGTTTTGCTTATATACCTTGAAATTTGGTTTTAAGAGACAGCAACTTAACTTGCATTTGGTTTAACTGAAAAAGTAGAACTGTAACTGATAACATGGTGGCTAAATAAACAACAACAAAAGGAGAAAACACCGATTGGTGGCTAAATAAACAACAGCAAAAGGAGAAAACACCAATTGAATAATATTATGTTTGGTTTCATAGTAAGGTAGGCAAAATCTCGGTGAGTCGCTGTAATTTTGTCAAAGTTATGCTATGTGTATATTTGAAAACAAGTTCAAGTCACAGCCATCGCAAGTTCGAGTGCATTTGACAATGGAAATTTAGAAGCTACAAATTGCAGCATCAAAAGGAACATGCATTTGCATTTTGACCACAACTAAAACAAATACATGTTATGTAACTTCTACAAAATTACGGTGATTCACTTTGATTTTTTCGATCACTCCGCGAAATCAAACATGCATTAAATGTGGATACTTCTTTTCATGTTTGTGAAGGAAAAAAACCATTTACTCTCAGATTAACTCTCAGTTTGCAATCGAGTCTCCCCTTCAATTTCTTGCATACCAAAGTTCTTTTACCGTGTTTTTTCAAAAGTTTTAAATTGTAACTTTAGACTAAACGTACATTAAAAACTTTGTTACTGTATATACAAACATATACTTAAAAGGACAATATATTGACATTATATAGAAGCCAATAGCCTAAACTTATTGAAATCTGCCTCAGTGCCAAATAAACCCTAAAAAAGATATGTTAGCCTTATACTTCTATCAAAACCTCTAAAGCATAACTTATTGAAATCTGCCTCAGTGCCAAATAAACCCTAAAAAAGATATGTTAGCCTTATACTTCTATCAAAACCTCTAAAGCATAAAGTGAAGTATGTAGCACACCCCCAAGCATTCCAAAGAAGCTATCAAACTGTGTTACTTTGAGTTTTCCAAATTACAAATGCACCCCATGGGGGCTGAGGATATATATTTAATAGCTTGGTCTTGAACCTGTTATGAAGTTGTTTAACATACATTTCTTGCATACATAATTCTGTTTTAAGAGTGAATTTATGCCGAATTTGCCGTGACTAAGACCTATACATTTAGTTCAAAAAAGATTCTCCTGCTGTACATTTGTGTTGGTATATCTTGTAAGAATGTTACTCCCTCCAGTCTCAATTATAAAAAGAAAAACAAAAAAAATATAAATATCAATGAACTTATTTATTAATATCATAGAAAAGTGAAACATTAAAGACACCCATTAATATTAAAAGACAAATATAAAATGAGGATAAAAAAACCATTTAAACAATAAATGTATCTTAAAAGTCACAACTTTTTTTTGTAAATGAGACAAAAAAATCAGCAAATTTTTTCTTATAATTGAGACCGAAGGTAGTAATAGGTACATCAATAGAAAAAGGTATACACATATTAAGTTAAGAACAATTATACGTATATTCTGAAAAAGATCGAAGACTTTTGGTTTGTAGGAACATATATAGATATTATATACTATGAATTTTTATATAAAAAGTTAAAAACATATTAACATCTATAAATTATAATTGTTGTATATGCATCTTCATCGTTTGTAATTGTTGTTTAACTAACTTTTTTTTCAACATTTTTAAAATTATATATCTTTATATATGTGATCAATCGTTTAATATTTCATCTCTTATAAGGTTGGATATTTGTTCTTCCAAAATTTACTGGAAAGAAACTATTTTCATTAGTTGTGGTTGTTACTCCCAAAATCAAATATAACTTCATATCTAAATACACCATTAGTTACACTATATTTTTAACTTCTACCAATATTTTTCACAAATCGTTAATTTAGTGGGAACAACATTTAATTTTTAATGGAAAAATATAAAATTATGCAACCATCACTAAGCAAAAAATTTGTCTCTAATAAGTCGGGTTCAACATTACATCTTCGCTCATATCATCGGCTATCTATTGTTAGGTCAAAAGAAGTGTCAAAGAATTATCATATTGGACTAAAAACAACTATACAATTGAGTTGATCACCACATCTTCTCTCAAAAGGCCGAAATTTTAAGATATTAAATATACGAGTCATTTCACTTATATAATATTCTATATTCTCAATTTTTTTTTCTTTTAGTATTAACGAAGTTTTAGCAACATATGGACTGATTGACCCCACTCATTAAGAAGTTTATTAGAATTTGACAAGTTTGTGGTTGTTGCCAATTGCTTCGGCGTGTAGGAACTTAGAGGTGCATATCCTTTGTTTTTTAAAAAATTAAACCAAACTGTTAATCCGGTTCAATTTGTTTTAAAAAGAATTTAATTGTCTTAAAATTTAGGTTGATTTATTTTTTTTAACAGTCTTAAAATTCAGTTTGGTTGGTCTTTGATTTTTTCAAACTATTCTATTATTAATTAATAATGACAATTAAGTATAATTAGGTTCACAAAGAATCGTTTGATTTAAAAAGATATAATTCAATTTTGTAAAAGTAATTTTAATTTGGCCCGACTCAAAAATAACAAGTTGATGCACAAATTTTTTATGTCAGTTCGATTCGGTTTGAAATGTACCAATTATAATTTGATTTGATTCTATGAAACTATTGTAACAACTCAATTCGGTTTTCTTCCTAAACCGAACCATGAAGATATCCTATTTTATACTTAGAGATACAACTAATCCTAAAATTATATTGTTTTTATGTGAACCACAACCGCTTTTCTTATTGTTTTAAATAGAAATAAAAATTAGAATGCTAAAACAACAATAATATTGACACTTCTAATTTTTTAACACTCATTTAAAAGTTTATTTCTCTTCTCGTCATTTTTTATCACTGATCATAGCACTTGGGCACATGTGTCTATCCTTTTATTTTGGTATTTTTAAAATCACTTTATAGCTTAGATTAATTTTTTAGTTTGTTTCTAAATTTTGGGTTGAAACTGAATTACAATTTTATTATTTGCATTTTAACCCCTGCTCGCTTTGTAGGCCATAACTTGAGCTCTGGATATCCGATTGAGGCATGCGAGCAGTCGTTGGAAAGCTAAGAATCAGAGCTACAACTTTTGTGTTGGAAAAAAATCTGAATTCCGAATTCTACTGAGCCTAAATTACAGATTTCGTAATCTGGACCCTTGTAATAATTTAAATAGCGGGCTACTTGTTTTAAAACCCAAAAATCCCGAGTATTATTTTCAGACAGAATATTATTCACGAGTTCAGCATATTTTTTATTTGCAATCCCATGGAAAGCTAATTTTATCAAGGTTAATCCACGAGTTCAGAGTTTCATCATACCTGAAGATTCAGGTTACATCGTTGATTCTAATTTATGATTCTAATTTCGTTATTTGATTATATTGATATTTCGATTGCTTAAATTGAATCTCAATAGGATCGATTAAATTTATTTGACAGAATTTGGTTTCAGTCTCTAATTAAATTATAATTCTGCGACGCTTTTTCGTTAATTGTAATATTTTGATGATTGTGATGCTTAATCCAGTCAATGAAACCGAATTCGCATAGGGTTGATTGTACGCTTGTTTGATCAATTCTATAGTCAAATAATAATAGAATCATAAATTAGAAATTATAGAATATGTGATAGGTCCGAAGCTCGAATGAGTGGATTAATCATTTTGCTCATCTGTCCCAACTATTTCTAATTTCGATAAATCATTATCAAAACCCCCAATTTCGAATTTCAACTCGGTTAATATCGTTACATCAGGAGTCCTTGCGAAACGACTCGGGTTATTACCCTTTTCTGCACTTATTTTAAATTGTATTTGAACCGTGTGCGACAGCGGATCAATCACATTATTAATATATCACATCAATAACATAATTTTTTATTTTTTTTCTTTTAAGATATTTTTTGAATGTACGAATGTTTAAATAACATTTTGCATACTAAAATAAATCTCATAATAAAAAATCATTTTCAATGGTGCTACTTGTTCGTAAACATATCACGTATCTAATATTAATAATTTATTATTTCAAATAATATATGGAAGTGGAAAATCATACTTTGGCATGATGCACAGACGTGTCGTTATTGTATATTTCCATCTATCCTTTTCATTAAGATTGGGTTTTCGTCATATAATAGCCAACCACTTAAACTACTCATGAACCACAAGAAAGCCCATAACTTATATAGAGAAAATGATGTAAACTAGTTTTATACTGAGAGTATATAGGAGTGTTGATTTCATCGTAATTTAATCAACAATTTGGGATTAATCGTCAATTTAAATTTTTTTACACTAATAATGCATCATCATCAAACCTTAACTTATAACATATTTTGTACACATGATAGCCCATAGTGATTTGTTTCCCTTTCACAAAACAAATGTGCTGGATGCCTTATCTTTTGTGTTTTTAAAATAATTTTCAGCCACCGAAGATATTATGGAGTTGAATCGCATACTAGATCGCTCTCTAAATACATTTTGCAATACTCCCTAAAATTGTACAAGGTAGACGATCAACCACGACGTCACTAAGATAAAACAACTCAAATACAATGTATCGGCTATCTATGACATTATAGAAATTCATTCTAGAATTGCACCTGCTAAATATGGCAGTTACGGTCACTTGAAAATATGGTACGACGATCATTCGAAATTTTGTCGGAATAATATTTCGGTAAAATGACATAAAGAAAAATATGAAGCAGAAAAAGTAGCAAAAGGGAGAAGAGAGAACACTCGTGAATTTGCCGAGTTTTAATGCAGGTTGTAAATTGAGTGGAGTTCTATATTCATAGAGGAATTTCACAACAGGCCTGAGCAAAATATGCGCGAGTGGTTTTTGATCAATTCAATGAAAAACGACTTACGAATTAGGATGGAAAAGGAGGAAGACTCGCGCACGCAATAATTGACGAGGAGAAGTGGAACATAGTAGAGGATGACTCGGTCAAATAGTAATAGATGTGGAGAGATAAAAACGAACAGACAAAAATTCCTTTTCTATTCTGGTACTAAAAAAAAGTATAAACCACATAGTCCAAGCTTAGGTCCAACCGACCTGGCCGTACGGGCAGCGCCTCGCATGTGTGGTAGTCGATTTGATTGTGTTCTTTCCCCTTTACAAAATTGGGTACCCTTAGGACACACTCCAAAGGTCATACTTGCATCTTATAAACACTCCTAGTGTGTGATATCCCTCTTATGTGAAACTTCTTCTTTTTTCAATTCACACTACGCTAACTCTAAGTTTCAACATTTGGTGCTTAACTTACAACAACATAAGTTCCAATAATCCCCCACTTAAATTTTAAAAAGGTTTTTATGAAGTGTTGTCAAACGCATGTGTCTTCTGACTTGAACATTTGCATAGTAAGAGTTAGATTCAATAAGAGTGACTTGTAGTCATGAACTCTATCTCTGACATCAAATACATACGCACAATATTTTCATATGGTGTGTTCTCCAAAGTTCGTGCATTAATGGCTTCTGCACGTCTATCCCATTATAGTGAATGCTTTATGAATTATGCCTCAAAATTCCATAGAAAACGGCCCCAATTCGACATTTACATAGGTGAGTTTATCAAGAGTACTCTTGTTGCTAGGTACTCCATTCCACATAGAGTATAGATCTCATTAAGAGTTTCTATTGTCTTAGTCTATCATTGCTTCAAGAATCATGTCTCTCGAATTTACAATAGCATGTTCATCTCATATCACTTCACGACTTGTTATGACCCATTGAACTTGATTCTTGAGATCCCCAGTCTTTTAGATAGGGTTACCATCATGAGTGACTCGTTGATCTATAGACAATAGACTCATCGTTTTGGATGCGTTTAAGACTTTCTTTGTAGCTAATCCTTTCATCAAATGATCTGCTAAGTTTTCATCAGTGCGAATATGATCCATTCTAACAACTCTTTTTTTAAATTAACTCTCTAACCCAGTTAGGCTTGCGACGTATATGTGATCTCTTACCGTTGTAATAATGATTCTCAATTTATGCAATAGTTGTGGTACTATTATAGTGGATCAACAAAGATACCATTGATTTTTTCCATGAAGAGATCTCAACTAGTAAGCATCCCAACCAGCTCGCTTCTACATTAGTGGTTGCTAGTGCTATCATTTCAGCTAGTAAGCATCTCAACCAGCTCGCCCTAAAGGGTCCCCAACTATGTTAAATATATAGTCACTGGCTGCTTTGTAGTCATCTGATAAAGTGTTCCAATCAACATCAATGTATCCTTCAAGGACAACATGAAATCTTTGATAATGTAATATGAAATTCATGGTCCTTTTAAGGTATCTCATGACTCTCTCAATAACGCGTCAATACTCTTTCATACTGACTCTATTGGTAAATCTACACAATAGTCGTACAACGTAGGCAATGTTGGGTCAAGTACAGTTAGAGTCATACCTAAGACTGCCAATGATGCTCGCATATTCAGATTTTCTAACACTTTCACTAGTGTTTTCGAAAAGTTTTACACTTGGATTATATGGTGTGCAAGCAGGTTTACAGTCAATGTAATTGTACTTCTTTAAGATCTTTTCAACATAGCGAGACCAATCCAAAGAAATTCCCTTTTCAGACCTAGTAATCTGGACTCCAAGTATTACACTCATTTCTTTAAGGTCTTTCATATCAAAATTGTTACTCAATAGTGATTTCACAATATTTACAACATGAATGTTTGAATCAAATATGAGTAGGTCGTCTACATAGATACATATGATAGTGCATATTCCATTTTTAGAGTTATAATAAATACATTTGTCATTTTCAATAACATTAAACTCATTCGATATAATCAAGTTATCAAACTTTTCATTTCATTATTTAGGAGTGTGTTTAAGACCATACAAAGACTTATCTAACTTACAGACCTTGTTTTACTGTCTATAATTAACAAAACCTTTAGGTTGTTCCATATAAATTTCTTCTTCCAAGTCACTATTTAAAATAGCATTCTTTTTTTTTACATTCATTTGGTGTACCACCAAGTTATGCATAGCAACAAGAAATTAGTACCCTAATAGATGTAACTCTGATGACAGGTGAAAAAGTGTCGAAGAAATTTATGTTTTATCTTTGCCTAAAACCTTTGGCTATAAGATGAGCCATGTACTTATCAACAGTTCCATCGAGTTTTAGTTTCTTTTTCAAAATACATTTACAACCTATCAGTTTGCAACCATGAGACAAGTCTACTAAATGTCAGGTCATGTTAGACTCTAGATAATACAGCTCATTGTTTATAGTTTCTTGACATATATATGCATCCAAAGACGACAAAGCTATTTGAAAATTTGCATGATCCTTGTATAACGTATAGGCCATATAATCGAGTCCATAATATTTAGCAACTCTTACTTCTTTAAGGTTCTGTTTCGCTTTTTTCGTTGCTTTCAGTGCTCCTGAAAACGAGAATGTGATTTGTTTCAACGCCCCTATTTCTCGATTTAAAAGAGAATCTATTTTCATAAAAGTCAACACCATTTGACTCTATGATCACTTTAGTATTTATGTCATATGACCTATATGCTTTGTTGTTTACTGCATACCCAATGAATACACATTCATAGGCTCTACTATCGAGTTTAACTCACTTGAGATCGAGGATTTTGACATATGCCATACAACCCCATGTTCAAAGATAAGACAAGATGAGTTGTCTTTTTTTTCAAAATCTCATAAGGAGATGTTTTATTTTTAGATTTGAGAACTCTATTCAAAACATAACAAACAATAAATAAAATTTTCCTCCACCAATGAGATGCAACATCAGAGTTAAGTATAATAGCAACAACTAGTTCAAGTAAGAGTTCATTCTTTCTTTCAGTTTTACCATTCATTTCAGCTTTACCATTCATGCAATTTATAAAAATCATTAAACCAACTAGAATCATATTATGCTACTCTATCAGTATGAAACCTCTTAACCTTTCTAATAAATTGATTTTCAATTTCAGTTACAAAGATCTTAAACATGTCAAGAGCTTCACTTTTATTTTTCATTGGATATACATAGGTATAGTAAGAACAATCGTCAATAATAGTGATAAAATAATCAAAGTTCACATATATCAAATTGTATTAAAACTAAACGCTCAAATTCTCTGACTACTGATTTATGTGAACTCTTTGTTATTTTAGCTTAACTATAAATATCGCATTTTTCTGAATCATTTAAAGATAACTTTAGAATTAAACCTAAGTAACTTAAGTTTGAAATCACACGTTTGTTCACATGATTGAATCTAGCATGTCAAATATTAAACATGCCATTAGTGGAGTACTATTTCTCAACAATATACAATTTTTAGTAATAGTGTACAAATATGCACCTATAGACCGAGTAAACTCTATTTTATTCAAAAGAAAATCAAAAATTGGATTCTTTCTTATCTCTAGTGTACATCACGTCCTTTAGAATCTCTCAACAACACTTTCTTATCTTTAGCAGCAATGTATTCTCTTGAGTCACTATTATAAGCAAAAAAATTGGTCTTAAATATTGGTCTCTATTATAAGTTAATGCTACTTTTCTTAATATACCGTTACTTTAATAAAAAAGCATTTAATGTCAATAGTTGAATGTTTGATATTCAAATGGACAAATTAGTAAATTTGAGTTGTGTTTTACATGAAATCTACAAAATTAATTGCACTTAACTAATTTTCTTAATAACCATGAAAATAGTTACTTTTGTTTATAATAGTAATCAGATGGAGTATGTTTTAAACATAGCATGATTAATCTATCATCCATTTGATCCACTACAAATGTTGATTTCAATAATCATTACAATGAATTGCTCTAAAGTCAAGTTAGTCTGCTGAGCAAAGCACAACATGTTCTTACACTTGTGTGCCATATGACCCGGTTTCCACAGTTATATCAGATGAATTGTGAGTCACAGTCATTTCTAAGAGCATTTCCAACGGTGAACTCAACATATGTTCATTAAATAGGGTCAACTGTGTCGCATCATCTTGAAGCAACTCCAACGGTTTAACTCTTAAGGACCATATTAGATCCCACAACTTTAATTCATACATTAATATTTTATTTATATTTAATTTTATTACAACTTAAAATATTAATTTAAATATTTTAATTAATATTATTATCTATTATTTTAATTTAAATTTAAATTTAAAAAAAATTGAACTTAAATTTTTATAACAATTTTTGTTTGAAACAATAAGATGAAAAAATAAGTAAAAAAGTATTGTTAATAGAAGCTTAAAGAAAAATATTTGTGTAACAAAAATTGTGAAAGAAAAAGTAAGAGTAAGAAAAAAAAATTGTTTTAATTAATAAGAAAATGTATTTCATATACAAATTAACGGTAAAAAAAAGCTAACGGTCATGAATTAAAAAAAAACTAATGGTGATAAATTAATAAAAAAATGTAACGATTATAAATTTATTATTATCAAATTGTGAAAGTACCTTTCCTTCCGGGCGTACTCGATATGACAGCTTGTCCAACGATGAACTCGTCCAAAAATGAATTTTAGGTAACTCCACGCTGGCGGACGAAGATATTTGGCAAGGCCCAGTCCAGCCAATCGGACCAACGGCGACACGCGTGTGGTGGTCAGCTTGAGTGTGTAATTTCTCTCCAGCGTATGACTTCTTCATTTTTTTCATTTCACACTACAATAACTCTAAGTTTCTACACTTAATGCTTAAATTATAAGTTTCCTCTACTAAAGATAATCTCATTTAAGACATATCAGACACTAAATATAGGTATTTATCTCAACATTCAATTATGAATTTTCTATGATGAATTTTCTATGATGTGGGAGTCTAATAACCAACTTTATTATATTAAATTTATCACAAAAACTATGATTAAAAAAATGTTGCTTAGAACAAATTATTCAATAAATTATTATTGATTGTTTTTTTACTTAAAATTTTGATTACATCTTATTATTCATAATTAACGATACTTTATCTTCCAATAATAATAATAATAATAAACTAAAGTTGTACATTGATATATCGTGTAATATTCTTACTCACCTTGAAATATATCATTTCAAGGATACAAATTACACAATATATTGGCAGTCATATACTATAAACAAAAGCTGCCCTCTCTATATTTAGATAATATGTAAATGGCTACCCCATTAAGAAATGTAGCTTCTCCAAAATATATCATTATCATCATCATCCATTCATGTAGGTTGATTTCATCAATAGATTAGAGGAACATTATTCATGTTCATGTTCTTCAATAAAAGACCAAGCTCCAAAATTTGTCTCAAAATTACTCCACCAACATATTGCTTGGTCCCCATTACATGGTGAAACAAAAAAATGTCTCACCATTTAACAACATAATAATCTTCTTGTTGACTAAGCATATCATTTGATTCCTTTCATGATCCAACTCCAATTAACTTTAGCTGTGACAAAAAAATTTGTAATCATATAACATTATTAGCGCATGAAGAATTATCATAAAAGAAAATTATATTAATAATAATAATAATCATAGTTATGGTGAAAAAAATTAACTACTTAATTATTGTAACGTGGGACAAAGAAATTACAAAGTTATTACGAGGATTTCCCCAATAAAATCCTTGAAGGAAAATTGGGAAAATGTTGCAAGCTGCTAGGATAAAAATCATTAATGCATGCATGCCCATCCATTCCAAAACCGATGTCATGCGACTATATCCACATACATCAACCTGCAAATGAGAAAAAATAATTTAAAAATTGTCGACATTCAATCTGAAATATTGATGCTACATATATTATTACTACCTCAAGAAAAATTTGTCTCTATGTATATGTTCAATTCAAACTATTTAGATGCATTTATTTATTTTTCGAATAATTAATACTATCAAATATTTTAGGAGATGAGAAGTCAGAGTTACTCCATATACAAAATGATATTTTAGATATATCTATGCACAAAATAAAATAAACATATTAATTTTTTTTTTAATATATGTGAAAATTGCAAAATAATAAAAATAATAATAACTAACCATCAAGTATATTCCGGCAAAGAGGATGCCAGCAGCACCAGCAGTGACACAAGTGTAACTTAATGAATAGAGAACTTTATTTAAATGCATTCCTACAACAAGAGCTTATGTTAATTAATACACTAAAATGAATAAAATTAATTAAATGGCATACTATAATCATATTAGACAAGAAATAGTTCATTAAGAGAGAATGGTTACCCAATAAATCCAAGGCAAGGCCAGACACTACTAGACAAGAGGTTGGAATCATCCAGTATATGATTCTAATTCTATGGTCCTGCATATAGAAATAAAGAAAAAAGTTAATAGTTGTAATTATAAGAATGCACTGACATTTCAGAATGAATACATGTTTGGTGTCCGACACATACATATGCGATATTTTTCAAATTATTATCGGTGTTTATCAGTGTCGTGTACGTGTCTGTACTTTTTTAAGATAATAAAAATGAAAAATATTGGGAATTACCTTAAAATGGAGAATAATATGACCATAGTGCAAGCCAATCAAGCAGGTAACAATAGCCATCACTGAACTATAATTCCAAAGTAGACATGAAATTAGATACAAAAAGGAAAAGCATAGCCATGTTTTATAAAAATTCATTGAATATTATAGGGAAGAAAATTTCTAGGCAAATTAAGTTAAAACACTAATTCATGCCAACCCAAACTTAATATATATATATCATAATTATGACCCTCCTATTTTCCTTTGGAACACAACTTCATTAAAAGACACAAACATTCCATGTGCATGATTTTGGCCTATATGAATCTTTGTCCACCATGAATGAACTAAATAAAATGTGCACATCAAGGAAAATATTTCACAATCAAATATAAGTCTTTCTTGAACTTTTCCCCCTAATTGAGAATTATAGTGTGAGTCTTCTCGCACATCACTAAACTTGATCCATTACATTACATCTCTTGATCCATCCCGTTTAGCCACCAAGCCGAATCAGGCGTCAAATCTCCATCCAAAACCTTAAACCATTGAGTATATTGGTCGTCCCTCTTATATATTCTTTATTTATCTCATTTATAGTTGATATGTGACTAACCACTCACACTTGAATTCTAACAGAAAACAGAGACAAAAGAGTGTAAGTCACCTTAAGAGTCCTTCAGGATCAAAAGGGGCTTGGCACCAAGAAGGAGCATCAGGAGGCAATGGTCCAGAATCAGGGGAATTGATGCTACATTCCTATTGAAATTTTAAAAATGTTCAAACAAACAAATTAGGTAACATTTATAAAAAAGTTTAATTTAATACACAGTCAGAATAAAAAAATTTACAGTGTCAACAAATTACAACCAATCATATGTTTAAATTTAAAAGTAGTAAGATTAAAGTTTTTCATGATCCGAAAATTAAGATTTATTGACAGTGTATATGAATTAAAGCCTAATAAAAATAGAAAAACGACAAGAACTAGCAAATATTGGTCGGAAAATCTTAGAGTAGAAAGGACCATACAGGCGTTCGCGCGTATATTGGTCTCCGGTATAGATGTTGTATACCCAATATCTTACGATCGATCATTCCAACGACATTGCAGGCTGGTCCAGTGTCACCCCTTACTCCACATTTAACCTAGTACATGTATAAATAGATAGATATATAAAATCACATTTTTTTAACCAATATCAGAAGTTAGGAGAGAAAAAGAAGAAGACATGTACAACAACACTCACAGAAAATATCTTAGGTACTGAAGAAGGTTCTGTTGGAACTTCATACTCCCAATCAGGAACGTACATCCCATACAGCAAGCAAAGATAAAAGACAGATAGAAACAAAGCCAAAGCCCTGTTAAAGGGGGAAAAAAGCACTTCAGAAAAACTATAACTTGAGACACAAGTTAAGGGAAAAACAACATCACAAAAACAACTAGTATGCCACGTAGCACATACACTTCATATTGAATGTGTTGGTGTCAAATACTTCTATTTTTTTAAATTAGTATTGTTGATGTCTACATGTCAGTGGTTATCCAGTGTCTGTGTTTGTGCCTGTGTCAGTGCTTCATATCTAGTATGTCTATGTCGATAAACCATGATTTCAGATACAGGTTTAGGGGGCAACAACATCAAAAGATGTGGCACAAATGCCAGAACCATAGTGCAGTGCAGTAAAATGTGTAAGCAAGGTGAACCATGCACACAGAAAAAATCTGAAAAATTGATATAAAGCCAATAACTACATTCTTTAACACTGTAGCACCACACTTTAGATCGAAAGCATGTTTGATGTCTAATATTGACGTGACACCAACACATGTGACTAACTTCAATTAATTTATTTTCTTAAATTTTTACCGGTGTCGACGTCTCAATGGTGTATACGGTGTGTGTGTGTCTAAATCGGTGTTCTATAGTTCTTAAAGCTCTAAAAGGGGACCGCATGATATAAGGTAAATTCCAAGACGTGTAAAAACATATGTAGCACCGATATTTCAAATTGAAGGCATGTCTAGACATCGACACAACACTGAAACAAGAGAATACATTCAATTGCGTCTATATTTTTCAAATTATAATCAATGTGATGTGTTAGTGTGCGTGTCATGTCTGTATTAGTGCTTCAAAGATAGAAACACATTTCATACTAAACTAAAAATGTCATTGGTATATGTTTTCACCTAAACTAAAAATGCTGTAGCTACATCAAACATCAATTAAGAAACTAAAATTCTTCACCAAGATTAAGCTTACCATTGGTATCGATACTTCCTGAAAAGCGATGATGCAGAATTAACAATATCTTCTCGCTTGAGCCAAATTTCACAAAGAGCTGTAATCAAATACGCTACCGCAATTCTCTGACATCCAATGAAGTAAATAAAGAATGATCATTATTATACAGAATAGCAGAAAATAGCGGTTAGTTCAAATTCTGCTACGATATAGTGTTGTAGCGCTGCTAAAGCCATTATTCGACAATCATACCTGCAGTATTCCCATCCATCTTATCCGCTTCAAATCCACTCCAAATGTCAAATCATTTACACGATGAAAATATCCTCCTACGAATGACAAAACGAATGTTGACATTATTCAAATGTACATGATTCTTTACACCTTTACATTCATCAAAAAAAGAACAGATGCTAACAAATCTTAAAATTTAGTTGGCACCTTGAAGAAATATGCCTAATGCAAGAAGCTTAAGTGCGCGTAAAACCGCCTTTCTAGTTGCATCGACTTTACAAGACGGCTTCTGTTGAACAAACAGATTAGTTAGTTTAAATGAACCAATATACAAATGATATTAAAAAATATATAGATTGAAGAATTGAAAGAAATTGCATTATTACTAAATGATGTAATCACATTTATAGAAAAGTTTCAAGGAAAATTACCTTGTATGTGAATGCTAGTGCAACACCAACAATGAAAAGGAAAAAAGGCATTACAAAATCTGCTATTGTTAAACCATTCCATGGAGAATGATTGAGTGCTGGGACTAGTCCACCAATATCATCCACCACTATCATAAGCTGCATTAAATTTGATCAAAATCAATATAAAGAAATGTAAGATGAAAACATTTTGGTCACTTAATGTGTGAGGCGTTGTCACTATACTCCTAACCTGAATGTATTGAAATTACAAACATTTCCTCAAGTGTCTCTTTTGTTAGTAATTTTCTAGACTAAATAGACTGACGAAAAACACATTCAAAGACTAAAACAAAGTAACGAAAGCCACATTCGAAAACCAAAAATGACTAACAGAAGACACATTTAGTTATGTTTTTGTAATTTGGATACATTCAAGGACTATTGTGCAGCTCCCCACATTGAAGGACTAAAATGACTATTTACTCGAACATTTACTTATCAAAAGAAAATATGTCTAAAAAATAAATATCAAATCTCCATAGGGTTATTATTAAGAGATTGTTAAATTAACATACTAATTATTGGGTCAATACAACTTTAATTTCACTATATTCATTAATTACATTAGGCCAATATTTGAACCTCAAAGACAACAATATCTTAAGCAAATTTGTCGTTTTCAATCTATAACAAATATCTGTTAACTCCAATTGGAAAATATAACATGATTAGATTATGTATCATGTGAATTATAGTTGAAGAAAGAAAGAGGCAAACTTCATACAATCCCATGTGAGCACCAAACATTCTATAAGGCTAAAGTGACAGCTTATCTTATACTTGCCAATTTAATTAGGCCCACCAAACTATGCCTAAAAGAATTCCTCAAAGAAAATAATAATTGCATCCTAATGTTCGATGTTGCATACAAATGTTTATTTTTTGTTGCTCATAACTCCATGTAATATTTGATTATCTATGTTGAACTAGTCCTTATAATATGTAGATTATATTTGATTAATTTTAGCCTTTAAAATATGACATTGTTTTTTTTTTCTTTTGTTTTGAAGAGACTAGCAACGAAATCACACACTATTATAGGGACTAAATAAAAAATCTTAGGAGTTGAAAACTATGAATAAAAATTGTAAGGATTAAAAGCATAATATTGAATATTATGCGGGAACTAAAATATCATTTTAAGATTTGGATTTTTTGCACTAAGGAAAATCTCGTATTCACGCAGTCGGACATTGTGACTATTCAATCAAGATCAGATAGTCCGAATTTAAAGTTCGTATTCTAAATTATTATTCTTATAAAATAAAAATCTAAATCTGCATTTTTTTTTGGACCTGTTCGAACGGTCAGCAATATCCTAGTGCGTGAATGTGTGATTTCCCTTATTGCATCAAATCCAAAGACAAAATATGATATACATGTAACTTCTAACATGGTAAAAAATGATCTCATGAAGGGTGCAAGTTACTAAAACAAAAATCACAAGCATTGTGTTTCTATGTCATAACCCATTGATAAAGCAACATAAAAATTTTAGTGGTGAAAAGTTGGTTACACACATTACATCTAACCAACTGCACGTTTATGACACCTTTTCTTGAATATGATGTATCTATAGTAACCTAATACTCCTATATAAACTTTTTAATTTAAAATGTATAATTAATTGGCCATTTTTTATTAACCTAATCCATTTACAATAGTTTTTGTTTCATTGTTAAGTGGAGAAGGCAAAAAATAAAACTACCTAATCATGCTTGGGAAGAAGTTAAATCTAAGATTGGGTCACAGCCAAAAATGCCTAAAACTACCTAATCATGCTTGAAAATAAATATTTGCAATCGACATTTTAATAGAAGTAATATATTAATATAGTATAAATTTTATAATTCATCTGTATCTCCTATCATAATTTTAATTTTTTGATGGATTTTTGTACATGGAAAAGAAATCAAAATTTTACTCAAATGTTTGGCTTACTTATTTATTCTCAATCCATTATAAAATATAAAATAAGATATTAATTGTTAAGTAATATCGGTGTAAAAAAAATTACATAATTATCCATGAGCATTAAGGTAGTTATGATAAAAATCAAATTTATCTAATGATCTGACGATTGTAATTTATAAGATATATAATAAAAATTAATGTAGTTTTAAAATTTGAAAACAATGTATAAGTAGAGAAT